>ML101509.1:0-15126 GCA_003697995.1 Taxidea taxus jeffersonii | reverse complement strand
TAGAAATAGTAAGCAGGGTGAAGGGGAGCAGACTCAGGAGGAAAGAAGGACTTAGAAAAGGATTCTTTGCCCCCACAAGGCTTTGATACTGACCCCTTTTTTTTTTTCCTTTTTAAGATTTTATTTATTAGAGAGAGAGGGAACACAAGCAGGGGGAGTGGCAGGCAGAGGGAGAAGCAGGCTCCCCACTGAGCAAGAAGCCTGATGTGGGACTGGATCCCGGGACCATGGGATCATGACCTGAGCTGAATGCAGACACTTAACTGACTGAGCCACCCAGGTATCCCTGATTCTGACCTCTTTGAAAAGAGTGTGGCCATCATAGGAATGGACAGCCTGCTTGTCAGTTGTGAAGAAACTTGCCAAGGGACATGGGCTGGAGCTGCCCCCCTCAGTGGGCTACAAGATGGTGCAGGTGGCCAGCAGTGGGTCTGTAATAGCAGTCTGAGAAGGTAAAGAACAGGACCTGAGATTGTGGCTAGAACTAGGACTCAGAGGTGAGTGCTACCAAGTGTTAGCACCTGTTCTAAATAAAAATATGGGAAAAAAAGGAAACACAAACCAGAAGATAAGTGCCTTCCTGTCGATATACTTCTTGTGGAGTTCCTCCGGTGCCCTCAATTTGACAAAGGCTGCCAGTTGGCAGGGGACAAATGTTTACAAGTTCCTGCTCTAATACCACAAAACAGGGTGAAGAAGGATGGATTCAAACCTGAGAGACAATAGATTGATAGTTAACATAGTTGTTTTTTTTTTTTTTAGTTTGGGACTAATATGAATAAAGCTGCTATGGACATCTGTAAGAACCAACCTTTATGATCACATGTTTTCATTTCTTTTGGTAAGTCCATAGGAATGAATTTTTCCTGGACATATGCTAACTGTTTGTTTAACTTGATAAGAAGCTACCACATGATAGCATTTTGCACACCCACTAGCAATACCCACATCTTTCCCAGCACTTGGTATTGTCAATCTTTTAAATTTTAGCCCTTCTAGTGCATAGGAAGGGGTATCTTTTTGTGGTTTTGTCATCCCTGATGTAATTTAGTCATTCTTTTGTTTCAACATTTTAGTCATGTTGAAATAGGGACATTGGCCCTTTTTTCCCTGTGCTTATGGGTCATGTGCGTATTTTCTGTTGTGAAATGTTTGTTCAAATATTTTGCCAACTTGAAGAATGGCTTTGTCTTACTTTTGAGTTGTGAGAATGCTTTAAACATTCTGAATAGAAGTTCTTTGTCAGATAAATGCACTGCAAACATTGTAATATTGAGATTTGGGGTCACAAAATATGATCTACCAAAAAGAGGAAAAAACAAGCTTATAGTATTTTTAAAATATTTTATTTATTTATTTGACAGAGATCACAAGTAGGCAAAGGCAGGCAGAGAGAGAGGGGGAAGCAGGCTCCCTGTTGAGCAGAGAGCCCTATGTGGGGCTCAATCCTAGGACCCTGGGATCATGACCTGAGTGGAAGGCAGAGGCTTTAACCCACTGAGTCACCCAGGCGCCCCTAAGCTTATAGTATTTTTAATATAAGTTTTCTGTCATTTCAATAAATAGATATGGTACTATTAGTTTTTATAGGTTTATGTATTTAAATCCATAGAGAGACCTTGAAAACATAGTACAGTAATTACAGCTTCTCTTTAAGTTTTTTGAATTTGGGTGGGGTAAATGTTTAGAGTGGTCTTTTGCCTTTTAGCAGAGGGCAGCCTGAAGGTTTTGCCTGATTCTTCCTATTGATAACCCTCAAATCACACTTACATATGTGCTCTTTTGGCTGCAAGTGCCAGAATTCCAATTTAAATTGGCTTAGGCAAAAAAGTTAAATTCATGATCACAGTACAGGATGCTTGCTCTGTTTGTCTCTCTGTTCTGACCATCAGCCTCATTCTTCCCTCTCACTCTTTCTCTGTGTATTAGAAGTGTGACTGCTGATACCTCCTAAGCTTTTCAGCTTACATCACTGGCTACCTGCAGAGAGACCATCTCAACTCTTGAGCCCTATGTCCAAGACCAATGGGAAAGGGCTCATTGGCTCAGCCTGGATCATGAGCCTTCTTCTAGATCAGTCAACTGAACAGAGAGGAGGGAGAAATGGGTGTGAAGTTGTATCATATATTGTAGCTCCCGAGAGAACAATTTAGATGGAAGGAAGGAAAGGGGTTCTCAGAAGAAGGAGGGAGTCCTGAGAAAAGAATGGAATCTATGATAGTATTATTGGAGGGAAAAAATACGAGACTAGGACTAGATAATGAATGAAGACTAATGTTTGATGTTTTATGTGAGGTAAAGGGAGAAAAGGAGATCTAGGAATTTCATTGAGAAAGTAAGGAGACATTCATATGAAACTTCAGATAAACAGGCACAATCAAAATGTCAACAAATATTATGCCTCACTTTCAAATACTTCAGTAAAAAACAAATAGATGAAACAAAAATGGCACAATGTTAATATTAAAACTAGGTGATGCATATAGAGGTTCAGTGTTCTAGTCTTTAATTTGAAAATTTTTCATCATAAAATGAAAAAATAATAATCAAATTCCAAAGTGGATTACTAAAAAGAAGTAAGCAGCATACAGGAGAAAGATTGGTCAACTCAGATAAAGGGATTTCATAGACTTACAGATATTAGAAATGAAAAGGCCTTTAAGATTGATCTGACCACGCTCCTTCCCCCTTCTCTCTGCCTACTTGTGATCTCTCTCTGTCAAATAAATAAATAAAATCTTAAAAAAAAAAAAAGATCCTACAATGCTCACTACAATGCAATATTTTAAACTTTGCTCCTGGTTCTGCCACTAACAATGTGTGTTTGGGTAAATCACCAAAATTCTGTGAGACTTAGATATTTTTATGTGTAAAATGAAAAGACTGGTTTAGCTGATCTCAAATGTGTCAAACTTACTCAAAGCTAGCATTCAGGTATCAAATCCCTCAAGTGAGAAAAGAGTATAAAAAGGTGTCAGCCCTACTTGCCTGCGGTTCAACACTCTTTCTGCTCTGGCTCCAACTGAATTACTGTCCTCTACGCACTTTTTTAATCTCCCTCTACACACTTTTCACCCCAGTCATTTCTTCTGTGCCTGGAATATCTCTCCTCCCATCTCTAACTCATGAAATCTTATTGCTCTTATAAAGGTCCATTCCCAAAAGTTATCACTTTCATACTATCTTACTGAATTCCATAGGAAGATTTAACATCTCTCCTCACTAAATCCTATATTGCTTTTTGAACTTGTCATATGGAATATACCAGATTTTATTTTTTATTATCTCTTTTTGGTCTTTTAATTATCTTTGAAAAATATTTGCCTTTCTACTAGGCTATAAACTCCTGAAGAAGTGGGATCATGTCTTCAAAGTATTAGCACAATAACTTACATGAAAGAGAGTCTTAATAATATTGGATTCAGGGGTGCCTGGGTGGCTCAGTGGGTTAAGCCTCTGCCTTCAGCTCGGGTCATGATCCCAGGGTCCTGGGATTGAGCCCCGCATCGGGCTCTCCACTCAGCGGGGAGCCTGCTTCCTCCTCTCTCTCTGCCTGCCTCTTTGCCTACTTGTGATCTCTATCTGTCAAGTGAATAAATAAAATCTTAAAAAAAAAAATTGGATTCATTGTAAAAGGTAGGAACAAGTTTAGGCAAAACTATGAGTCAGCTATTTTGCTATCAAACTCTTATTGGCATAAATTAACCTTTTTTCCTGAAACTATGATGAGAGAATATGACCATCAACTCTCCAAATAAACTTTTGTTGTGATAATATTTTTCCCAGAAAGCTAAAACCCTGCCAGAAGAGAATGTCCCTCAGGATTTCCTGTTGTTGGAATTGTGATTATTTGGCATGTTTTGTGCTGTTTAGAAGTTAAAGTTAGGATTAGTGCCTTCTCTGCAGGTTCTCGATTCAGGCAGCAAACATACGAGGAACAACAGCAGAATGGAAGGCAATGCTCTAAGTATCTGAGCAATGATTTGCTACCTCTGAAGGACTCTGGTCAGTCCTCAAATGGAGGGCATGATTTAAGCTTGGAGTAGCTGAGCCTCTCTAGAGTCCACTGTCTGAGGGAAACTGAAGAATGAGTCCTTGACTGAGCAATGCTCACCTAATGGCATATAGTGATTCTGACTGTTAGTGAAGTGTGGTCCAATGAATGTCTGGGGATCCAAAGTTACTTTAGCAATTCCTTTGTTCTGGGTTTTGTGTATGTGTGGATGGCCTGGTGGAGGTAAAGAATGGTATTGACAACGGTTGTCTTAGCATGTGAAGAGGCATATGATCTCTCTCCTCCTTGACACAATTTAAATATTTTGGACAATTTATTTCAAGTCATTTTTTGTTTGCTTAGCTAAATTATTTCTATGTCATTATTTTAGAGGGAAACATGTATGCGATGATATATAGTTAATTCTTGATTATCCTTTTATTTCACTGCAATTTAATGCAGAATATACCTATACCGCATCATTCTGAAGTGATCATTAGGAATGTACCCAAGTATTTTCAAGTTAAGTTTAATTTTATAATGTGTAACTATTCTCTTGGAAGCTTTAGGAAAGATTTTGGAGATTTTCTCTACTTTGTTGAGATTTATACTCATAATTGAATGTATTTTGTTTGGGTTTCTTTCAATTTTTTCAGCTTAACATTAATGTAGGGCTTACAAACTCGTAAATCAGTTGTTTTTTTTTTAAAAAACATTTCATTTATTTATTTAAGTGGAGGAGGGGCAAGAGCACAAGCAGAGGCAGGGGCAGAGGTAGAGGGAAAAGCAAACTCCCCACTGAGCAGGGAAGCCTGACTTGGGGCTCAATCCCAGACCCTGAGTTCATGACCTGAGCTAAAGGCAGACTGAGCCACCTAGGCATCCCTCAGTTGCTTTTCAAGTGAACAAGTGAACCAAAAAATGACATGTCTCATGGTTAGTTCAGAGGTAAATTCATTTTCCTTTGTTCGTTAGTGTAGAATTTAACAAACATTTTGTAAGAAGCAATCACCAAAAATAGTTAGGAGAAACACATACTCATCCCAGTCACTCCCTCTCCTCCTTATCAGTGAAATTGTGGTATGTATTTCAGTACTCTCTACAGGAGGAAAAGCAGTACTTGTATAATACCAAGTTAGCATATGTTCATGTTCATTAATACAGATACTAAAGTTTGTATATTTCCTAGAAGCATCAACAACTTTTTACTACCTGGATAACCCTTCTTTCATTCAATAAAAATAAATTGAAGGGTTCAGTGGGACCAGGATTCTGCTAGATACTAGAAATGAGACACAGAGCACGACTTCTGCTCTGTGGAGCTTACAATCCAGCTTAGACAAACAGAAAAAGTCTTTACAGAAATAAAGTCATTAAAGAGGGCAGGGTGCAGTAGGAGCAAAAGGTCAATTACCTAGGCTGTTCCTCACCCTGATTCTTGATTCTTCTTACATTTCAAAATTGAGGAAAGAGAGAAAGGACAGAAGGTACAGTAAATGATGGTATGCACGCATACCTATCTTCCAGGAGGAACATTATTCAGTCAGAATAATGGTTTGTTTCTCAGTCCACGTGCCTGGGAGTTTTGTGTGACTACCGTGGTATTCGTGATGCCCCCCCCACCTACCCACCCACCCACATTATACCCAAATCCAAAACGAGTAGGGAATGGTGCGGAAGGCATGACAATGTGGAAATTGATCTATTCGGTTTTTCACCTTTCAAAGAAATAAAACCTGGTTGGTGAACTCCTGTAGAATGGAATCTCAGAGGGAAGAGCAGGGTAAGAAAGCCATGGCTTTGTGAGGAGCAGAGTTCAGGGTCTAATTCCTGTTGCCTTATCAGCCTCCAAGTGTACCTGTAGGGAAAGCTGATAATATCAACTGAGTACAGAGCTGGGGAACTGGAGTGCCTTGGCTACTTTACATTGACCTGAAAAGTGTCAGGATAAATTACAGAAAGAGGGGGGTGCGGGGGGTAGGCAATTGTCCTTTTAGAAGTCTCAACCCTTTGTGGTCATTGAGTTGACACGAATTCACTGAGTAAGGATGGCTCGTAGATGGGGATGAGGGCTGAGGGAAAGATTCAAGGACTAAGATCTTAAAACGAGACAGGCATTTGCACATGTTTAAAAGAATCAGGTCCAGGCCGTGATGGTAAACGATCTCAGACTGGCTGTTAACCTTCCCCAACGCTGCATTTTTATTATTATTATTTTTTAATTAGGATAGGTAGCATCTGATCTTTGGAAGCCAGAATCCTGCGCTGCGGCTAACCCTCTCCTCTGCTGGCAGAGGCCAGCATGCGTGTGTGCACCGCCGCCTGCGCCGCGGCCCGGGCTGGCGAGCACTAATCCTGCCCGCGCTATGCGCTCCCTCGCAGCCCGCGGGGCGCGCGCGCGCACACGACCGGAGAGCGCGCTCCCGCCCCTCGCGAGCGCGCCCTCCCTTCCGCCCCCTCCCACCCCACGCACTGGTCCTCAGCGCCCCCGCCCTCCCAGCGCTCCCACAGCCCGAGCGCCGCTCAGCTGACCCGCGGGCGCCAGACGCCGAGGCTTCCAGTTAGCGAGCGCAGCTGCGGCGGCGCGAGTCTCTCACGCCGACCCTCCCCCTGCGCGCCCCTCCCCCACCCCGGGATTGGGACCGACTGGGCGCGAGCTCGTGGCCGCTTCTCCGGCGCCGAGCGGGGAGCGAGGCTGCGGTGACGAGCGGCGGCTGCGCGGCTATGGGCGCGCCGGTGTCGCCCTAGGACAGGCGCGCGGGGACCGCAGGCGTAGCGGCGAGCCTTCCCGACAGGCGGCGGCGGCAGGAGCAGCGCGGCCGGGATGAGCGGGAGCGGCGCGGCGCCCGGCCCGGGCTCCTCCCCGGCCGCCTGCCGCTTCGCGCACTACTTCGTGCTGTGCGGGATCGACGCAGACAGCGGGCTGGAGCCCGACGAGCTGGCGGGTAAGGCCGGGCCCCAGCGGCGCGGGGGTTCCCCTCAGGGACGCGAGGGACGCTGCGGGGACGCGCGGGAGGCGGGTTCTAGACAAAGTCGGCTCCCGGCGGCGCCCGCTCTCCATCCGGACTGGCGCCCGGGCGGCGATTTAATGACATTGTTATTTATTCCGCGTGCAGGGTGCGCTGCTGAGCCCGCGGGCGTCGCGCAGCTGAAGGCTTTTGCCTCCCAGGCGCGGGGTTATTAATAACGGGGACGGGGGCGGCCTGGAGGGCACGGCCCCTACCCGGCACGCTGGCCCTCTCGCCCGCAGCTGCACGCGGAGGCGTCCGGTGAGTCACCGGGCGCGCCAACTCCCCGGGCCTTGCCGCGATCCCGTGCCCCCCCCCCCCCCCCCCCCCCCCCAGCCGCCACCTCTCCGCCCGTCTGCGAAGTTTCAGCCCTGGCACGTGACGCGGCGCTCTGGCCCCCTCGGGGGAGGCGACGACAGACCCCGCTGGGCGGCGGGGGTGGCGTCCACCGCGGTGGTGAAGACCTGCAGGGCGAGTGCAGGCGGGAGGCTGGTCGGACTTCATCCTTGACTGTTCTGGGTCTGCGCTGTTTCCCGCCTCGCGTTCGGCAATGACGGTCGTCACCTTTTGGAATCCTGTCTATTTGGCGGTGTCACGGGACTGGGGAGGACCTTTGATCGCTTGGGACTCGGCAAGACGCTTTGTTGGCACTATCTACACTGTTTCTGAGTTTAATAGTTGGACGTTCTCCCCTCACTTGGGTGCACCGTGTGTTACTGCCGGGCTTTTCCTGGAGGGGCACCGGACCCTCCTCTTTCACCCATTTGATGGCGCACTGCAGGGCCGAGCTAGGAACCGATGCTGGCAAAAGGGGCGGTTGAAGGATGATGGGGGGGGGGGGCGGTACTCAGTGCGCAGCGCCGGGAGGAGGCCCGGGAGAAACGACCGGTTTCATTTATTCACGACTCTTTCTTTTTGCTTACCTTCTTGGGATCTGAATCTTTATTTTTGTTGTTATTAATGGGTGAGACAAGTGACATCTATCGCCCGAACTTTATCGGTGTCAGTATTAAACACTTAGGTCATAGCTTTCCAGAACAGCTTGCTTTGGACATAGCATGCCTGATTGCTTGCACCAATGGGTATTTTTGTTTCCTTTTACTCTTTTGGGGGGTAATAGAGGGGACTGGGAACGATGTATTAAATAATAAACAATAGGAAAAAATGTGTTCCACTGTAAGATACAGTACTGATCCACCTGTGTCTTAGCTAAGCAAGTATCTTTTTAAGCCAGGCCCAGAGCAGAACATTTTCAACAAAAACTGTAAGTCTAGTTTTTTTTTTTTTTTAAGATTTTATTTGTTTATTTGAGAGAGAGAACATGAGAGGATAGAGGTCAGCGGGAGAAGCAGATTCCCTGCCGAACAGGGAGCCCAGTGTGGGACTCCATCCAGGGACTCCAGGATCATGACCTGAGCCGAAGGCAGTCGCTTAACCAACTAAGCCACCCAGGCGCCCCTGTAAGTCTAGTTTTAGTTAAAGGTTTTTAGAAAAGAAGGATGAGATTTTTCTGTATGTGTAGTTATATAGTCATGTTATTTCTTCAGTTAAGATTTCCTGTACATATTAAGAATTGCTTTGTTGGGGCGCCTGGGTGGCTCAGTGGGTTAAGCCTCTGCCTTGGGCTCAGGTCACGATCCCAGGATCCTGGGATCTAGCCCCGCATCAGGCTCTCTTCTCGGCAGGGAGCCTGCTACCTCCTCTCTCTCTGCCTGCCTCTCTGCCTACTTGTGATCTCTGTCTGTCAAATAAATAAATAAAATTTTTTAAAAAAATCGCTTTGTTGGGGCACCTGGGTGGCTCAGTGGGTTAAGCCTTTGGCTCAGGTCATGATCTCGGGGTCCTGGGGATCGAGCCCCAGGTCGGGCTCTGTGCTGGGCAGGGAGCCTGCTTCCTCCTCTCTCTCTGCTTGCCTCTCTGCCTACTTATGGTCTCTCTCTCCGTCAAATAAATAAAATCTAAAAAAAAAAAGATCAGGGGGCGCCTGGGTGGCTCAGATGGTTAAGCCTCTGCCTTCAGCTCAGGTCATGATCTCAGGGTCCTGGGATCCAACCCCGAACCCCGCATCGCATCGAGCTCTCGGGCGGGGGGCCTGCTTCCTCCTCTCTCTCTGCCTGCCTTTCTGCCTACTTGTGATCTCTCTCTGTCAAATAAATAAATAAAATCTTGAGGAAAAAAAAGATCACTTTGTTAAGGGATATGAAGTTAGAAAACATGCGTTGGGAGAGATCTGGAGAGATTCCTCTTTGGGGATTGAAGGAATTATTCTTATTTTTCTAGAGTCCTTTCTCCCCTGAACATCCTAATCATTTTTAGTAAGAGGTCACTTAGAGGCCTTTTGTCAGTAGTGACTGATGAAAGGAAAAAGCCTTGTATTTTTTTTCTTTTCTATCTGAAGTCTGTATGCTTAGTAAAACTAAAACAACACTAGTAGGTGTGTCCTGGGACTGTTAAGGCAAGTGCAGATGGCTTTAACAAAAGTAAGCAGTAAAAAAATTAATTTCTAGTTCATTTTTAAAACACTAACTGGCTTTTCCTTTTGGAACACTATGCATGAGTGTGGAGTTTGAGAGTTCTGCTTATAATTGGTGTTTTGAAGTGATATTTTTGTCTGATGATATTTAAGTATCAGTGATTCATTTAACAAATAGTTTTGAAAACCTTAAGGTGTAGATTATGTTCTAGGCACTGGGGACAGCTGTGAACAAAGCAGTCAAAAATCCCTGCCATCATAGTGCTTACATTTTAGAATGAACAAAATGAAAATATATAGTTTGTTACATGTCAGTAAGTGCTAAGAAGGAAAATAAAGCAGGGAAATGAGACTGGGGTAGTGCTGGAAGAATGGTGGGATGGTGGGGTTGCAGATTTTAAATGAGATGGCTAGGGAAGGCTTCACAGAAAAGGAGACCTTAGACTAGAACCTTGATGGAGGTGAGGAAGCAAGCCACGTGGATTGTCTTCAGGAACATCATTGCAGGCAGGGGAGACAGTGCACAGGGAGACTGAGTTTGAAGAGTGCCTAGTTTGTGCAGGTAACAGTAAGGAGGCCAAGGTAGTTGGAGCTGAGGGAGGAGGAAAGTAGTAGATATGAACATAGAGAAAGGGGAGGGAAGATTGTATAGGGCCTGATAGATAATTGTTGAGCTTTTACTCTGAAGTGGGAAGCTACTGTAAAGTTTTGAGCAGTGCAGTGAGACTTGATGAACTCTCTAAAAGGATTGCTGGGCTGTCTTGTTGATTAGACTGTGTTAGGGGCAAGGTTAGAAGCAGACCAGTTAGGAGGAGGTTCTTTTTCGGTGTGTGAGGTGGGAGGTGTTCGAGGCTTAGACCAAAGCAGTAGCAGTAAAGTGGTGAGAAGCTGAATTATTTTGGCCGTAGAGCCAGCAGGACTTGCTGATAGATTGGATATGGTATTCATATTCAAAGAAAGTGATCAAAGATAACTGTAAGATTTTTGGCCTAAACAATTATAAGTATCTCTATTTACTGAAATAAGAAGACTGAGAGAAGCAGATGGGAAAGATGAGTTCAGTTTTGTACATGTTAAGTTTGAGATATCCATTAGACATTCGGATGGAGATGTCATGCAGGCAAGGCATCTCTCAGGGATCAAAATTTTTATATAGACATAAGTTGAAAGCCATGAAGTTGGATGACAATACCTAGGGAGTGAATATAGATAGAAAAGAGAAGAGGCTCAAGGGTTGAATCCTAGAGACACTCCAACATTAGAGGTGAGGAGGATGAAGAGGAAACAGCTGAAGAGATTAAGAAGTATGGCCAGTAAGGTCAGAGGAAAACAAGAGAATGTAGCATCACGTTACCAACTAACCATCTTCTTGACGTATTTCCACAAAGCTTCATTGGAGAGGAGGAAACAAGGCCAGTGAGTTAGGCAAATTAGTCAGGAGGTTGTTTCTGTTTTGCTGCATTAATTTCAAAGTTTAAATATAGTTAAGTTTCTATTTTACTTTTATGGAACTGATCTATTTTTATCGCACTGTTTCTTAGCAAGTTGTCACCCTGCCTGTAGAAGGTCTAAGTTGACTTCTGTTAAATGTAAGTTCTACTGATTGCTTTATGGACTTTTTCTTAACATAGGCATGTTCCTGGAATTCACACTTCGCAGGTGGTGAGGCATTGAAATAAAATTAAGGACACACAACTTATGATGAAGTAAGAGTTAAATAGACTAAAACCTTATAATAAAGTTATCAGGACTGTAGATTGTTTTTTAGACATTCCTCCTAGTGAAGCCTAGTTTTACCAACAATGGAAAAAACTTCTTTGGTATACACACACACACACACACACACACACACACACACACACCTTGATATACTGATATTTCCTATTATCCTTCTTTAGTTCATCTTAACTGTTGTGCTTCTCCTACTCACTGTGTATTTTTAAAATGCACTTTATCCATAAATAATGTTCATTTAGTTATTAAAGTAGAAACATTTACATATCTTTAAGTGTTAAATATATGAAAAAGGTTTTAAATTGATTATTGAATAAAGAAGAAAGGAGGTGTAAATAGAAGTTGTTGGAATTAGTTGACATGTAGGAAGGTAGTCATCATTTGAAATTTTCTTTTATGCTTCTCATTTCCTCCAAGACCTAGCTTAGGAATTTACGTGGTTTGATTTACAGCACAAATCTTTTAGGCAGTAGAGAAATTAAGGACCTTTATTTATGTAATATAAATGTGCAAGTCCCCATAGTACCTTATACTTATCATTGAATCAATGAATGAGTATAAAGTTTACATAGGAGTCCACAAATTGTGTGGTGGCCAGAATATTCTTAAAGCATTGCAATGGTAGTTTGGATTTAGTTGTGCTGAAGAGTACTGAAGTATGATGGGTGCAGTCCCTGCCACAGGCCCTTTTTGAAATCTCTCCTTGGTGCCTCTGTTTATTTTTAGCTTCGGTTTTCTTGGGTGTGGCTTCCAGAAGAGCTTTGGGGCAGTGAACCCTTGAACAGAGATGGAGGTTAGGAGTCCTGACCTGTCCAATACAGTTGAAAATCTGCATATAACTTTGACTCCCCCCAAAACTTTAACTACTAGCCTACTGTTGACCAGAAGCCTTACCGATAACATAAACAAACAATACACGTGGTATATGTTACATATATGCTGTATTCTTAAAATAAGCTAAAAGAAACTTTTTTTTTAAAGATTTATTTATTTGAGAGGGAGCGTGGGCAAGTGTGGGGGGGGGCAGAAAGGAGGCAAGCAGACTCCCCCACTTAGCAGGGAGCCTGACATGGGGCTCGATTCCAGGACCCCGAGATCATGACCGGAGCCAAAATGAGGAGTCTGATGCTTAATTGACTGAGCCACCCAGGTGCCCCAGAAAAAAATTTTTTCTTTAAAGATTTATTTATTTTAGAGAGAGTGGCATGCATACGTGTCTGTGGGGCAGAGGAAGAGAATCTCAAGCAGACTCCCCATTGAGCAGGGAGCCTGACCTCTCACCACTGTGAAATCATGACCTGAGTGGAAATGAAGTCAGAGGCTTAACTGACTGAGCCATCCAGGCACCCTGAAAAGAAAACGTCATTAAGAAAACCATAAGGAAGAGAAAGTACATTTACAGAACTGTACTGTATTTAGTTTTTTTAAATCTGTATGTAAGGGGACCTGTGTAGGTTTGAACTGTTGTTCAAAAGTCACCTGTACAAAATTTGGTTGATACTGACAGTATCATGCCATAATAGTTCTGAAAGGGACCTTAGACATCATTTACAATGAAGAGACCAAGGCTGAGAGATTAAGGATCCTTTCAGAGAACACATATGACAAGCAGCAGGCAGCGGACTAGTTGTTCCAGTATACTATGCTCTGTAGTTACTTTATTTAAGCTTAGAAATGAGATGAGTTTGACTTGAGTTTAACAAGCATTTCAGGCTTGTCTTTATTCCAGACTGCATGTCCTAGTTAAGACTGCTAAAGTATGCCTTTTAAAAACTGGCCTCCTGGGGCGCCTGGGTGGCTCAGTGGGTTAAAACCTCTGCCTTCCGCTCAGGTCGTGATCCCAGGGTTTTGGGATGGAGCCCCACATCTGGGCTCTCTGCTCAGCGGGGAACCTGCTTCCCTTCCTCACTCTCTGCCTGCCTCTCTGCCTACTTGTGATCTCTGTCTGTCAAATAAATAGATAAAATCTTAAAAAAAAAAAAAAAATGTTTGGCCTGGTACCTAGAAGGCTGGGAAAGGACAGGTACAAGGATCAGCCTCCATTCTAATGAGACCAAAGAAGATTCAAGGTCTAGTTATTATGATATGATATGGTGCTAACTTGATTTTAAAAATCCACTGGAAATAAAACTCTTTATAGTGAAATTGGGCCAGTAGTGAATGCAGCTAAACTTTCAGTAATAACCCCGGGGCTCAGGCTCCTGTTCCATTGGTTAATGCAGGACCAACCGTCATAGAGAGCTCCAGAATATGAGATGATGAGACGGGAAGGGAAAGGGGATGAGAGGAGGATGTAAGTATCTTTGGAGAAGAATAAAATAGGAAGAGAAAGGGAAAGAAAAGGGATTGGGAGAGACCCAAGAGGCTGGAGGAGTACTAGTAAATCTGCTGAGGTGTTAAGACAGACTTTTCTCAAGTTCCTAAGTATATCCTTTTGCTTGTACTAATTCCACTGCTGATCACAGATACGTTTGGAGTAATAAAAGTGTCTAGGATACAGTGCATTATTAGTCATAATTTTCCTGAGACTTCAGAGAGAAGAAAACATTTTCTTCTGAAATTCATTGGAGAGTAGAGACAGTTTTCCTGTGTAAGATATTTTAGGAAACAAGTGCCGTTATATCCAAACCCATTTCTGATGGTTATATCCAAACCCATTTCTGATCCATCCATTTCTGGTGGATAACAACCTAAATTTTATTTTTAGGAAAGCCATAACTAGCCAGTATACTTTGAATTAATCGTTCAGTGTTAGTTGTTTACAGTGCTAGGTTGTATACAGGTGACAGTCACCATTTTGTAAGAATCTACAGTGAAATAGCAATGATAACTAATATTTATTGCCTATTTTCCACATGGCAAGCACTGGTAAATGCTTCATAGTTGTTGCTTCATTTAATCCTGACAGCCACCTTAGGAGGTGGCATTATTTTCTCTGTTTTGCAGGTAAGGAAATGGAGACTAGGGAGTTGAAGTGCTTCACCCAGGTTCATGTATTAAGTGATTATATGGGAGGAGGGATGGACATAAGTGTCTTCTCATATTCTGAGCTTCCTGTGCTGGTGTGTCCTGTATTAACAAATGAACAGAAGTCTGAGCCCTCGATTGAAAAGTCTGGTGTGATTCATTCATGTCCATAACCACTACATTTGCCACCTCCTTAAAAACACGCACTGTATCATACGGGTTGTAAGATCTACTAGTGTAGGGACCACATGGATAACCTTATAATCAAATGATTATCTTTTTTATAGGGAAGTTATTAAGAAGGAGACTAGTGGTCTTTATGACTTTATGAACGGACCTACATTGTCTCTTGTTGTGGTGAGCACTGATGTCTCTTGCATGAATGAATTCCTTTTTTTATTCATCAAAAAATTAGAAGAGTATATATATGATGTTACTTTTGTTTTTATTAGTGAATATATATATAAAGATAAGATTTTACCATATAAATAGAAGGCATTTACTATAAATAAATCTTTCATCTTTTTAAAAATCTCTTTGCTCTTTTTACTGGGATTTATCATCTGTCTTTTCTTAGCATAAATTGTTATTTGTCCTTAGATGAATTTATAGTTTTTAAAAGGAATGAGTGATTGCTTGTGAAACCATAATTAGAGCTGGATGCACAGTTAGAAGCCAGGAGTCCAATCCTGGCCTGTGACTTAGGACGTCTGTGGGCTCAGTGTTTTCATCTCTTTCGAAGGGATTAAGTACAGTGACTGATTTCTGAAAATACTACTCCTCTCTTCCATGAGTCTGAACTTGTTTTTGAGTGAAAAAAAATAAATGTATCTGTTTTTTAAAAAATTAATCCTCAGTGACATAGTGTACAAGGACTGATATATGCCACATATGCCACATGAGGACTAGTTGAGTAATTATAATTTCAGCCACAAGGAAAGGAAAAAAAA
>RCUC01129734.1:0-36967 GCA_003697995.1 Taxidea taxus jeffersonii | reverse complement strand
TCCCCATTACCTTCAGAAAGACTTTCAATATATTAAGATTTTATTTCCAACCAATAAATATTCCCTCACTGGGCCATATTCTGTCATGGATTTATCCAAGCTGTCTGTAATTTCTCCATTTACTCCTCAGATACCTGTGACTCCTTCTCCAATATGCAAAATATAGAAGAACTCATATAACTCAGTAGCAAGAAAATAAATAAAAACTTTTTACTTGTAAAAACAGAATAGATGAATCTATAAAGACAGAAAGTGGATTAGTGGTTGCCTGGGGCTGAAGTGAGTGGGAGAAATGGGGAGTGACTCTTAACAGGCACAGGGTTTCTTTTGGAGTGATGAAAATGTCCTAAAATTAATTGTGCTGATGGTCGCACTTCTCTAAATACTATCAGCTAATGAACTGTAAGCTTTACATGAGTGAATTATACGGTATGTGAATTATATCTCAAAAAATATATTGCTAACTAAAGCTTTAACTTGAGGGGAACCAGAGTGGCTCAATCAGTTAAGTGTCCAACTCTTGATTGCAGTTCAGGTCATAATCTCTGGGTAATGAGACTGAGTCCGGCATCAGGCTCCACACTCAGCTGGGAGTCAGAGTCTGCTTGGGATTCTCTCCCTCTCCTTCAGCTCCTCTCCCTGCTTGTGTGCTCTTGCTCTCTAAATAAATAAATAAATCTTTTTAAAAAGGTTTTAACTTGGAAGCCTCAACAGTCAAAAAGATATTAATATGTCAGTGTTTAGTGTTCAATCTAGGCTCTTTTTGTTTTACATAATCATATCCATTTTTCCAAGATTAAAAAAGAAGTAAAACACTTTTCCCATAGAAAATTATCATTTTTTTACTCCCTTGGAAATAGAACATTCTCTCTGAAACAAGTAAATCTATTATCTAACCATTATACTCTCCACTTTCATATAGATTTTCAGGAACACATGTAAGTAATAGATAGCCTCTATAACATAGTAAGTCCTATAACCAAAGTATGAATAAAGAAGTGAGGAAGTACAGTGATTGGAATAAATTATCCTTACAGAGTTTACTATTATCTCTTTAATGAGAGGACTTTCCCATCAATCTGCAACTTACCTTCATCATAATATTTAGTGCATATTTTTGATCTTCTCGCCTTGCTGCAGCTTTTGCTTCCGTAGCTTCTTTTGCTCTTTCTTGTGCTTGTAAAATAGATTTCTCCCTTATTCTTTGCATCATCTCTTTGTCAACTAAAACATGAAATATCACTAAATTAGGATTATGATGAATGTTTTACTTAGGAGAAAACTGCTTAACCCTCTGATCCAGGATGCAATTTGGGTGGGGGGCAGGAGGAAGACAACTTCACATGGAGAAATGAAAGCATTTCTTAATATTAAACCGGCCAAGAAGCTAACATTAAAAGGTAAGCAGGCAACTATAATAGCAATTATTTACTACAGAGGTAGAGAAGGAGAGAGAAAGAAAATATGAATGAAACAAAGTGGGAACAAGAAGAAGGGTGAATCAGAGTGAGAGGGGAAACGACGAGGACAGGGAGAGGGACACAAAAGGGAGATGTGTAATGGGAAGAGAGAGGGGTAAGTGGTAAAGAGAGAGGGATGGGACAGGATAGAGGGAAAAGAGTACACATGTATCCTTCTCCCTCTCTGTCAGGAAACCAAGGATATTTGCTTATAAACCTAATCACAATAAATCATCACTATAAGGTCTCCTAGAAGAGAAGATGAGATTTGTTTTGTGATAGTGTTATAAATACTAAAATTTCAAAATAGTGAGTATAAAAGATAAATGTACTTCGTGATATAAATGTCTTTGTAATACTTGATACAGCTGTTGTTTGTTGCCTACATTCATGATTGGAGGGAATGCTAAATTTCAGTTAACAGTTAAAAAAAAGTCTGGAATTTTAATTTTCAAAGAAATTGCCTTAAAAAGGAAAAGGGGGGAGGAAGCATGGAATTTTTGCTCATTCAAGATCTTGACTAGGCCTTGGGACTGGAATTAAGTCTGAAACTTCTCCCAACCCTCCTCCTGTTTAATAACAGAGTGACAGACAACTGGACCAGATTCGAGGATAAAGGTAGCTAAAGGGGCACCTGGGTGGTTCAGTGGGTTAAAGCCTCCTGCCTTCCAATCAGGTCATGATCCCAGGGTCCTGGGATAGAGCCCCACATCCGGGTCTCTCCTCCACAGGGGGGACCTGTTTCCCTTCCTCTCTCTCTGCCTGCCTCTCTGCCTACTTGTGATCTCCACCTGTCAAATAAATAAATAAAATCTTTGAAAAAAAAAAGGTAGCCGAAAGAACCTACTTTCACATCTAAAAATAATGAAAAGTATACCAAGAAAAAACTTCAGAAGAAAATTAACCAATTATGTTCTGAAAAATGAGGAAGACTTGGCATATAGACTGGAGTTCCACAAACTTCATGTGAAAAACAAAATTGTTAAAGGGGCGCCTGAGTGGCTCAGTGGTCATGGTCTCAGGGTCCTGGGATCAAGCCCCACATCAGGCTCTCTGCTCAGCAGGGAACCTACTTCCTCCTCTCTCTCTGCCTGCCTCTCTGACTACTTGTAATCTCTGTCTATCAAATAAATAAATAAAATCTTTTAAAAATTGTTAAAGAAATAATTTCACTGAGTTTCTATGTAGCTGAGTTTGATTTCTAAAGGAATCTCAAACTGGGTTTTGAAGTAAAATCAATGCTCATTACTTATTACATAAGCTAGTTTTTTAAGACTGTGTTGATCAATTTAAATCAGAGGCTGGCACACTATGACCAAATCTAACCTGCTGTTTGTTTTCCTCTAGCACACAAGCGAAGAATACTTTTTTACATTTTTAAATATTTTAAAAATGAAAATAATACCTTGTGACATATAAAAATTAGATGAAATTCAAATTTTGGTGTCCATATATATGTATTGTCTATTGACTGCTTTTGTGCTACCATAGAAGAACTAAGTAATTGTGACTGAGACCATAAGGCTCATAATATTCAAAATACTATCTGGTCCTTTACAGAAAGAATTTGTTAAACCTTGGTTTAAATGGTCAAAATTTGGAATCGATGACCATATTACCATGAAAGAGAAGACTCAAGTAGGTGTGCACTGAAAGTAGATTTATAAAATAGAGAGGAAGATCATGATTAGGAAAGAAAATTCCCTCCCCACTCCTGGAAAACATAGCCAAGCACATTAAGAAGAAAATTTGACATAGAAGAAAGTGTCATGTAGAGACATGACACTTTTCTGACATGATTCTTCTCTCTGTCTCTCTTTTTTAAAATTTATTTACTTGAAAAAAAAAACCAAAAAAAAATTTATTTACTTGTCAGAGAGAGAGAGAAAGAGAGAGCATGAGCACACAAGCTGGGGAGCAGCACCCAGAGAGAGAAGGCAGCTTCCCACTGAGGAAGGAGCTCAATGTGGGACTCAATCCTAGAACCCTGGGATCATGACCTGAGCTGAAGGCAGATGCTTAACTGACTGAGCCACCTAGGCATTCCTTAATTCTTCTTTATATCCTAAAAAGTTGGCAGACAAAATATTTCCTGGAGAGAAACAGACACACACACACACAAACTGTTAAGTCACTGGTTCTCAAGCCTGGTCAGTCATCAGAATCACCTGCGGTCCCACCATTCCCAATCTTTTTATTTTAAAATTAGCCATTATAAAATAGATGATGGTTCTGGTCCCATCTTACTTTAAAATTAAGATCATCAACAAGGACTGAAATACATTAAAGTGTTTACATTTGATCTTACGTAAGAAGTCAGAATACCCTGGGTATGTTACACGACATAGTCCTAGGCCCCATCTCGGAATTACTGAATCACAAAGGAAGGAATGAGTAGGACAGCAAGAATGTGGTTTTTAAAAACTCTTCAGTTAGTCTGGAACCCACTAAAGAGCTAAGGTAACCTGGCTATGGTAATCTACCTTAGCCAGTATTTTCTGAGCTGAATACAAGACTTTAGAGAAAAATTCTACCTGGTCTTAGGGATTACAAAATTAAATTTCACTGCAAGGTATCAAGAAAGAATTATTATAAAGGACTGCAGGGTACCTAGCTGGCTCAGTTGGAAGTGTATGTGACTCTTGTTCTTAGGATCATGAATTCAAGCCGCAAGTCAAGTGTAGAAATTACTAAAAAATAAATTAAAAAAAAGAAAAAGAAAGCCGGCAATCTCCCCATTGTCAGTAGTTCCTACTCAAGACTTAATGCCAGAGGCCTAAGGGAAATTTCAGGCAGTAGATATAAAGCCCTAGAATACATGACAACTAGAACAGGAGGGAAAAAATAAAGGCAAAGCAGCAGAGGGCAATTACTCACCCACAAAGTCAATTGTGGCAGAAGAATAGAGTACTCATCAAGAGTACAGAGAACAAAGGATCTCGGCTTTGCACATTATAATTCCTGGAAAGATTTTCCCACTCACAGAAACTGATTTGATTGGTCTAGGGTGAGTTTTAGAGATATCTGTATTATTTAAAAGTGTTGTAGGTCATTCAAATATGTAGCCAGGGTTAAGAACCACTGCTCTAGAGTCAAATTGCTAAAGCTCCACTTCCAGTCTGCCACTTACTAGTTGTGTGACCTGTGCCAATTATTCAACACTTCTGTGTCTCAGTAGCCTCACCTTAAAAAAAAAAGAAAATGGGGATGGGAGGGAGGTAATCTAAATAATAGGCTGTTCTAAGGATTACGAGATGTGTTAATGCCTAATACAAAATAAGTGCTCAATAAAGATCATACCAAGAAGCCTTACCCTCTGAGGATACAAGCTTACATCTGTTTGACAGCTATTATAAATGTGCTCTAACTTTTGAACTACTCAATCTTTAAGTTTTTTAAGTGGCAGCTGAAGCACTATGTCATTTAAATCATGCTCACGTTCCTATTTTTCTTCTAGAAGAGAAACAGTTGTTCTGAAAAAAATTTTTAAGGTATAAAATATAAAAAGCACAACCAGATGATCATCTTTTAATGAAAAACTTACCGCCTGACACAGAAAGGGTCTCCCACATGGCCACTTCTTTTTTATATAACGTGAATACAATAGTGTCATTCCCAATCTTGGCTTTGCTGTTTTCATCGTCTATGGGTGCATAGAGAAACACTTCAAATAAAAATGGAGAAAAGTTGACCTATTCAGAAGGGAGTAAACAGAGGTTAATTTAGTTAAACAAAATACACAGCCGTTAAGAAACAAGTGATAGAGGTCCAGATCATTTTCTTAAATTCCTGCTGTAAATTTATCCCATTAACAAGGCATATGGAGAAACCCTGGATAAAAATAATCTCTGGTCTGATGACATCTTTCAAAGATAGAACTAAATTTTAGGACGCTTATTTGCAAGAACGCGCCTGTGGCGGGTACACAGCCACGCTCTCAGAAGCTTCGGACCACACCCCCGGGACCCGGCTGGCACAACTCGAGTTCCTACCTTCAGATAGTTTTCTGTGCAGAACACGTCCGCGTCTCTGACGCAGACACCCCGGAGAGGCACAGAGATAAACACCGCTGTCTTTGTCTGCTGCCAGTTGTAATCGCTCACCTGCAGCGGCATCCCGGGAGGTGGCTGGACAGGAGGATGCGGATGGTTAGGATTAGCGCCGCCCGGTTGCTAGGGCAACCGGGGTTACCACGCACCAGCCCTTCCGGGTCAGGCCGGCCAAGGTGCCCCGCGTTCCCAGCGTGCCCCGGGCGCGCCTCTGAGACCGCCTCACAAACTCCCCTCGTGACTGCCTGGGCTTCTTGGCACGGGCGGTAAGACTACTTCTGTGGCTATAATCCGTTCCCTGGAGCCTGAATGAATCATCGAATAAATAGGTCTTCCTTTAAGAAAAGAGCTTTGCTCCTGAGGATGCAAAAAGAGAACAACAACAAAAAAGAGTTACAATGGAAAGTGACCTGACCTGTGAGAAGCAGGTGCACGGCCCCTGCGCCTAGAGGCTGTCAGAACATCATTTGGTGTTCCTGTTTTGGAAATTTCTTGGCCGCACAGAGGTCCTGGCCTGGGAGTGTGGCCTTAACTATTGCAGTGCTTCAAATCCTTTTAACTGTAAGGCCCCCAAAACATCAAATGTAGGGTTCCCTACATGGTTTAGGACCTAGAAAAAAATGGCCTTATGACTCAAGTGACAAATGCTTGGCTGCAACTCAGCTGTAGGATAGCTTGGATTTACACGGATACATTTTACAATTGCTTAAGACAGAAACTTAGCTCTGGAGTGACCCTGAAGGTGATGTAGTTCATCCTGCATATTTAAGGAATTTGACACCCACACACTTAACCCCACTGCCATTTAGATTAATGGTAGAATAGTGATTAGAATCCTGTTCTCTTAACTCCCATTCCAATAATCCTTCCCCAGGCTGCTTCTCTAGACTCAGTTTATAGGTTACTGAATTTGATGTTTAAAAAAAAGAATAAAACAAGGGGTGCCCAGGTGGCTCAGTCCGTTGGGTGGCTGACTCTTGTTTCCCACTAGGGTCCTGATCTCAGGGTGGAGAGAGCAGAGAGGCCTAAGCTGTGTGTTTTGGGAAGAGTCTGTGTGAGGTCCCCTGCCTTTCCCTCTGCCTCTCCTCTCTCACTCTAAAATAAATAAAATCTTAGAAAAAAAAAGAAAAAATGACAGAGAGAATTTACACAAAATTTAAGCACCTGTGAACTACTTGCCACCTATGGATTTGGATTTTAAATTTTTACTTTCGCAGGCCACTAAAACAAATTTCAAACTTCCTGAAAATATCCTTGAGGACAGTTTAGAAGCAGCATACTTGGGAGAAAAAAATATATATCCTCTTTTCCCCCAAACAGGCTACCCCTCAGTACCTTAATCTAATTTTGTCAGAGGTTCATCATCTCAAGATTCTGTAACTTTGACTACGGGGAGCCATTCTTAGACTTCTTTTCCTTTGTCCTCACTTTTGGCATTTTCTTCCCTTTGATTCTATTCTTACTTTTACAATTTTGTTTCAGACTTTCCTGTGTCTTCAAAAGAGAGGATTTATACTTTTCTTTCATGTAAAATTTTAAAGGCTAGACTCTCTGACTATATAAAAAGTGAGATAATGTATGTATGGAAGATAATGAAAGGGATACTTTTTGTCATTTGGGACTTTTAAAAAAATCTATGAGCAGCCACTTTGTTAAGCACATACACACCTCTGCAGTTAAATTGTTCTCTGGACTACCATAGCCTTACTAAATTTTCTACACTCTGAATGGGTTATTTTTTTTTAAAAACTTGGTAAGTTTTATTACTGAATCATTGCATCAACTATTACTAACTTAAAACACTAATTTTTAACATTGTTTTATGATCTATGTATTTATCTAAACAAGGTTTCACAACCTTGAAACATTCCATCTTAAAGTCTTAAATTATGTCTTATTACATTTTAAAAATAAGAGATGTAACTTAACCCATGTATAGATAGAAGTTTGATATATAGTAGAGGTGGCTGTGCATGTAAGTGGAGAAAAGCACAGAAAGGAATGGCTATTGAATACATTGTTGATATGAAAAATGGTTACCACATTAAAAAAATGAGATTAGATTTCTACATGCGTATGGTATCATACACAAAAATGAACTTCAAATGAACTAAAGACAAAAGTTGGATATCAGAAATACATGCCTAGCAAAAAAATGCATATCCATATGACCTTGAAGCAAGACAGGAATTCTTAAATATGATATAAAAAGCACTCAACATAAAGGAAAAAGATTGAAAATTTGAACTAAAACGAAGAACTGGTGTCCATCAAAAGGCACAACAAGGAATGTGAGGATATTTTACATATAAACCCTTCAGCCAAAGACCACAGGCACACATATACTTGAATAAGTTGAGTTCAGTACTCACTGAGCAAGGCAGAACACACACCACTGGGTGTCTCAGTAAGAGGATGTTAGAATATAGGGAAAGGTCTAAGGGACTCTCTCTTTTATTTTTTTTTTTAAGATTTTATTTGACAGAGAGTGCACAAGCCCAGGGGAGCAGCAGAAGGAGAGGGAGAAACAGGGTCTCCACTGAGGAGCCCAATGTGGCACTCAACCCCAAGACCCTGAGATCATGACCTGAGCCAAACAAAGGCAGATACTTAACCAACTGATCCAACCAGGTACCCCAGGAGGGTTCCCTCTAGATAGGTCCTTTCAGAAAACAAGGGTAATTCTATGACTAAAGAAGTGACTCTTCATAGCAATTTCCTAGCAAAAACCTGAAAACAAGCCAAATGTCTATCAATAGTTTTATTCACACAACAGAATATCATAGAACAGTGAAAATTAATTATAACTCTACACTGGATGGATGAATAAGAAAAGTAAGTCAAGTCATCTCTTGGTTAAAAATTCTTACTGGTAAAATTATAAAGGAAAGTAGGAAGTAGGGCACAAGAAAGGACAATGATTAACTCCTAGGTGAAGGTCTTGCCAGTGGGACCCTTTGTGAGCTGATTTCCACTGCATGAATTAAGACAACGGTTCTCAGAATGTGGTCCCCTTACCATAATATCAACATTACCTAGGAATTTTCTAGAAATGCAAATTCCCAGACCTCATTCCAGGTCTACAGAAATTCTGGAAGTGGGACCTAGCAATCTATGTTTTAACAAGCCCACCAGGTAATTCCAACCCACACCAAAGTTAGAACCACTAGGTTAAGGGCTAGGTTTTATTGGTGAAAAAGGAAGTTTGTTTACAAAACTAAGGAAAAAACACAGGTTACCCCATTCTCCAATCATCTCAAGGAGAAGTATATTGGGGTTAGAGCACTATGTTAGATCTTCAGTGTGAGTTTGCATTATAGGAGACAATTCCATCCCTTTTTGCTTTCCTTTCTTGCAGGGAAAACATGAGAGGAATCTTGTCATTAGGGAAATAACTGGGGCACAAGGCAGTCTTGGTTTAGGTACAACTATTTATTTGTCCAAGAGGGGCGCCTGGGTGACTCAGTCAGTTAGGTGTCCAGCCCTTGATTTCCACTCAGGTCATGATCTCATGGTTTTTTGGATTGAGACCCACATCAGGCTCCACACTCAATAGGGAGTCCACTTAGGATTATTCTCTCTCCCTCTGTCCCTCCTCAGTGCACTGTCTCTCTCTAAAATAAATAAGTGAATCTTAAAAAAATAAAAAAGACTTGTCCAAGAAACCCCCCAGTATCTTCATATCTTGAATCACATGGAAAGTTTTAGTTGGAAGAATGTGATAGTACCATGGCCAGCTGAGTTCAGACACACTCCCTCCCACTGGGAGACCAGAGATCCAAGTCCTATTGTCTTGTTCCCTAAGAAAACCCAGAGAGAACACCCAAAATAATTTTTGTTTGATTCTGCTAATTACATCAAAGCAAGCCCTCAGAGAGCACCAAAGAAATTGCCAAGTTATATTTCTCTCTCTCTCTCTTTTTTCTAATTTTGGGTGATAGATATGTACTACTTGTATTGTGATTCATAATTTAAAAATACAAGTATCTGCATCATATTGTATGTAACATATAAAATTGAAGTAAAAAATTAAAAACTAACTCTATGGTAAAGGAAGATCTCTATTTTCTCCTTACATATTGTGAGGCTCTGAGGGAGTGAAAATGTACATTATGAAGTCACAATTTATTATTCTTAACCTAAAAATAAGTAACTATAATTTTGTTTATTTTTGATGGTCATATTATCATATTTGGCCACTGGGAAAGGTTGATTATGATTTTTAATACCATTCCCGAATTTTAAAAGCCTTTTAAAGATCCTTTATTCTTAGAACAAGATGATTTAGACCCACTTTGACATTTTTTCCTTTTTTTTTTCTCTAGGAAATGGAATCAGTTATTCTCCAAGAAACCTTAGTTCTTTTTAAGATTTTATTTACTTATTTGAGAGATCACAAGTAGGCAGAGAGGCAGGCAGAAAGAGAGAGGGGGGAGGATGCAGGCTCCCTGCTGAGCAGAGAGCCCAATGCAATGTGGACTCAATCCCAACACCTTGAGATCATGACCTGAGCCAAAGGCGGAGGCTTAACCCACTGAGCCACCCAGGCACCCACCTTAGTTCTTTTTTTTTTATATATATATAAACATAAAATGTAACCCCACCCCCCTCTCCCAACACCCCTCCCCTCCACCCCCCTCAGTTTGTTTTATGACATTAAGAGTCTCTTTTGGTTTGTCTCCCTCCCAATCCCATCTTGTTTCATTTATTCTTTTTAATGGAGACTAGCATATCAGACCAAAATCTAGGGACTAGATTTTAAATGCATTAGTTATTTTACTATTTTAAATTTGGGCTTTAGAAAAAGAGAATGTGTTCTATAATTAGACAAGAATATATAGTTAGATCTCATTTAGAAACTCTAAAGTGACTATTCTTTTCCTTTCATCTTTGGTCCATATATCTTAGATTTACACTTACGGGGTATAGATCTTGATGATTTTTTTTATTAGATTGCTTTAGCACAATATTAGTTATTTAATGTTTTTGAAAGTCTGATCGGCTCTTTACAGATAAAGAGCTTGAAAGTCAACACTCCACTCTATGTGAACAAAATTTAAAATCAGCAACTCTTCTTAGATCCATTAAAAAAAAGTGAGGGCACAGAGCAAATCACTACCCCCAAAATTGGAGAGACCAACAAATGAATACAGAGAATCACAACCAATTAGAGAAGAAACCTCCATGGGAACAGTGTCAAGATAGGAAAACCTGAACTGTAGTTCACAAATTGCTGCTCACTGTGGGTATGTTTCAGACATAAAAACTCCAGGGGGACCCAGTCATCAGGGAGCCCCTACACTTTTGTGAGTTTTACTTCCTAAAGCTGTACCAGGTTCTCACAGTTGAAATCAGAGAAAAATCTCCCAGTGCTCCCAACAGGGAAAGGAGAAAAGGAACTATTTTGAAATATGCTGAGCATTCTGCTCTCAGCAAGATCGACCTTCAGAAGAAACTATTTAACCAGATCCTAATCTGCTGGGGTTTTATCAGAGTTTAACTGAATTTATACCATCAAATGCATATGTTAGAGAAAAAGAAAAATCTAAAGCCAATAATCTAAGCTTCCACCTTAGGCAGCCAGGAAAACAAGGAGTAAGTTAAATCTGAAATAAGCAGGAAAAAAAAAGAATAAACATTAGAGCAGAAATCAATGGAATTGAAAACAGGAACTCAATAGAGAAGATCAATAAAACAGAGTTGGTTATTAGAAAAGATCAACAAATTTGACAACCTCTAGACAGGCTAACTAAGAAAAAAAGAGAGAGGACACAAATTACTAATATCAGAAACAAAAGAGGGGACATCGCTACAAATTCCATGAATACTAAAAGGATAATAAGGGAATACTATGAACAACTCTATGCCTATAAGTTTGATAACCTCAATGAAATGGACCAATTTGCTGAAACATACAATCTCTCAAAACTCATGAAGAAGAAACAGACAATATGAGTAGACTTATAGCTATTAAATAAACTGAATCAATCATCAATAACTTTCCCAAACAGAAAGCACCAGACCTAGATGGGATTGCTGGTGAATTCTACTAAATGTTTAAGGAAGAAATTACACCAATCTTCTATAGTCTCTTTTAGAAGATAGAGGCAGAGGGAATATTTCTTAATTCATTTTATGAGGTAAGACATACCAGCTTCCTAGAAATCTCCAAGGTGCTGTAGCCAGCCTTGTGTCAAGTAGTCGTGTGTGTGTGTGTGTGTGTGTGTGTCTGTGTGTGTGTGTGTGTGTGTGTGCACATGTGCACACGCCAACTCTTGATGTTGGGTATTGTCACTCCTCTAACTTTGTTCTTCTCCTTCAATATTGTGTGGATTATTCTGGGTCTTTTGCCTCTCTATATAACTGTAGAATCAGTTTGTCAATATTCACAAAATAATTTGCTAGTATTTTGATTGGGATTGCATTTAATCTAAATTAATAGATTGAATCTTGATTGATCATAGATCAATTTGGGAAGAAAGTAATCAATTCAGTGTAGTATTAATGACAAAAACAGACAAGTAAATCCATGGAACAGAATAGAGAGCCCAGAAACATACTCCCATGAATATAGTCGACCGATTTTTAAGAAAAGGAAAAGAGGTAACATAATAGAGAAAAGATAGTATTCTCAACAAATGGTCCTGGAATAACTAGACATGCACATGAAAAAAAGGGAACCTAGGTATAACCATTACACCTTTCACAAAAATGAACTCAAAATGGATCACAGATTTAAATTTAAAATGTAAAGCTATAAAGCTCTTAAAAGATAACACAGGAGAAAATCTAGATTGCCCTGAGTTTGATGACAACTTTTTAGATATCTACCAAAGGCATGATCCATGAAAGAAAGAACTGATAGGCTGGACATAATTAATTAAATAATTTAAAATATCTGCTTTGTAAGTGTCACTGTCAAGAGAATGAAAAGACAATATACAGATTGAGAGAAAATATTTCCAAGAGACATATTTGATAAAGGACTCTTATCCAAAATATATAAGAACTTTTAAAAAAATCATTTATTTATTTGACAGACAGAGATCACAAGTAGGCAGAGAGGCAGGCAGAGAGAGAGAGGGGAAGCAGGCTCCCCACTGAGCAGAGAGCCCGATGCAGGGATCGATCCCAGGACCCTGGGATCATGACCTGAGCCGAAGGCAGAGGCTTTAACCCACCGAGCCACCCAGGTACCCCAAAAATATATATGAACTTTTAAAACTCAAACAATAAGAAAACAAATTCAATTAGTTGGGATTAAGAGATACACCTTTCAGTTATAAAATAAATAAGTCATGGAGGTGTAAAGTGCAGTATAGGGAAAACAGTCAGTAATATTATAATTATGCTATATATGGTGACTAGACATCATGGTGAGCACTGAGTTAATGTCTAGAATTGTCAGATCACTATACTGTACACCTGAAAGTAATATAACATCATATGTCAACTATACTTCAATAAAAAAAGAAAACAGCCCGATTAAAAGATGAGCTCAAGACTGTAACGGACACTTCACCAAAGAAGATATACAGGTGATAAATAAGCATATAAAGAGATGCTCCACATCTTATGTCATCAAAGAAATGCAAATGAAAACAACAAACAATAACGAGATACTACTATGCATGTATTAGAATGGCCAAAATCCAGAACATTGACAATACCAAGTGTTGATGAGGATGTGGAGCAACATCCTCATTCATTGCTGCTAGGAATACAAAACAGTAAAGCCACTTGGAAGGCAGTTTAGCAGTTTCTTACAAAATGAAACATACTTGGGGCATCTGTGTGGCTCAGTTGGTTAAGTGTCTGACTCTTGATTTTGGCTCAGGTCATGATCTCAGGGTTGTGGGATCAAGCTCCAAATCAGGCTCTATGCTGGGTATGAAGCCTGCTTAGGATTCTCTCTCCCCCTCCACCCTCTCCCCACTCCTTTCCCCTTCTCTCTTACCTCCCCCTCTCTCTTCCAAAATAAAAAAGTAAGTAAATACATAATGATAAAAATAAATTTAAAATTTTTTTTAAAAATGAAACATATTCTTACTGTATGATCTAGCAATCATGCTCCTTGGTATTTGCTAAAAAGAATTGAAAACTTATGTCTACACAAAAACCTGCACACAGATTTTCATGGTAGCTTTAGTCATAACTACCTAAATTTGGTTGCAACCAAGCTGTCTTGCAGTAGTTGAATGAATAAATAAACCATGGTACATCCAGATAATGGAATACTATAATGTGCTAAAAGAAGTGAGCTATTGAGCCATGAAAAGACATGGAGAAAACTTAAATGTATATTACCAAGTGAAAGAAGCCAGTTTGAAAAAGTACATACTATTGGTTCCAACTGTATAATCTCCTGAAAAGGCAAAACAACAGAAGCAGTAAAAACAAAACAAAACAAAACAAAAAAAACAGTGGTTGCTAGGGGTTGGAGAGTGGAAGAGATGAATATGTAAAGTACAAAGGATTTTGCATAATAACATAATTGTGGACACATGTCAGTATACATTTCCAAACCCTTAGAATATGAAATACCAAGAATGAGCCCTGGGACGCCTGGGTGGCTCAGTTGGTTAAGCGGCTGCCTTCGGCTCAGGTCATGATCCCAGCCGCTGGGATCGAGTCCCACATCGGGCTCCTTGCTCAGCAGGGAACCTGCTTCTCCCTCTGCCTCTGCTCGCTCCTGCTCTCTCTCTGACATAAATAAATAAAATCTTAAAAAAAAAAAAAAAAGAATGTGCCCTAATGTAAACAATGGACTTTGTATGATAATGACATGCCAGTGTAGGTTAATCAGTTGTAGCAAATGAATTGTTCTGGTGGTGGATGCTGCGAATGGGGGAGGCTGTACAAATAGGGGGGCAAAGAGATATGGGAGAGCTCTGTATTTTCTGTGAAACTGAAACTGTTCTAACTTATAAAATGTATTGAAAAAAGAAAAAAATCTTAATTTATCATTATGGAGAACAGTTATTAGGGAAATTTTGTGTGCTAGTTACTAAAGATTAGTAAGAGAGGAACGTAAACATTAATTTTTTTTATTTTGTCAACAATTTTTAAAAAACATTTCATAACTGGGCCACCTAGGTGGCTCCATTGGTTAAGCCTCCAACTCTTGATTTCAGCTCAGGTCATGATCTCAGGGTTGTGAAATCACACCCCAAGTCAGGCTCTGTGCTGGGCGTGGCCCCTGCTTATGATTCTCTCCCTCTCCATCTGCCCCTCCTTGCTTTCTCTCAATCTCTCTCTCTCCCAAAACCAAAAAAATTTATAACTGAGTTTAGTTTAAAATTTTAGAATTTAATCTTTTTTTTAAAGATTTTATTTATTTGAGAGAAAGAATGAGAGAGAGAGAGAGAGAGAGTGCGCATGAGAAGGGGGAGTGTCAGAGGTAGAAGCAGACTCCCTGCCGAGCAGGGAGCCTGGTGCAGGACTCAATCCCAGGACTCTGGGGTCATGACCTGAGCTGAAGGCAGTCGTTTAACCAACTGAGCCACCCAGGCACCCCAGAATTTTATCTTTAGATAAATATAGATATTTATTACCATAACATTCAGCTGTTAAAAGTTCCAATATTTATTAAAGAATATCAATAAATATTAATATAAAAGTTAATACAATATTATTAGAAAAATATTAAATCATTACTCTATAGATATAAATGAAATAGTGTACAGTAGTCCTAAAACAAGACAACAAAAGTATTTAATAAAATATACTCTTTTCTTACCTTGACTAAATATACCTCAAAATGACCTGGAAGGCCAAATTCAAACTTGAATTCTCAGTCTCCTTGGAGTTTTCTGCAGAAGTGTAGAAGGAAAGCCTCTTTTTTTTTTTAAGATTTTATTTATTTATTTATTTATTTATTTGACAGGGATCACAACTAGGCAGAGAGGCAAGCAGGGTTGGTGGGGGAGGGGAGGGAAGCAGGTTCCCCACTGAGCAGAGAGCCTGATTTCACACTCCCTGATTTCAAACTATACTACAGAGCTATAGTAACCAAAATAGTATGTTACCAGCATAAAAACAGACACACAAATCAATGGAACAGAATAGAGAGCCCAGAAATAAACCCATATATATATGGTCAATTACTTTATGAAAAAGGAGCCAAGAATACACAGCAGGGAATGGACAATCTCTTCAATAACTGATGTTGGGAAAATTAGACAGCCGTAAGCAAAAGAATGAAACTGGACCACTACCTTACAGAAAAATTAACTCAAAATAGACTGAAGACTTAAATATAAGACCTGAAGCCATAAAACTCCTAGAAGGAAACACAAGTGATAAGATTCTTGATAATAATGTTGGCATTGAATTTTTGAATTTTATTCCAAAAGCTAGGGCAACAAAAGCAAATATAAACAAATATGACTATATCACACTAAAAAGCTTCTGCCCAGCAAGGGAAACCATCAATAAAGTGAAAGGCAAACTACTGAATAGTAGAAAACATTTACAAATCACATACTTGATAAGAGGTTAGTATCCAAAATATATAAGTAACTCAAAAGCAAATAAAATGAAAAATCCATTTCCAAAGAAGTCATAGAGATGGCCAAGAGGCACGTAAGAATATTTTCAGTACCACTAATGATTAGTGAAATGCAAGTCAAACCACAATGAGATATCAGCTCCCATTGACAGAATGTCTGTTATAAAAACAGGGGTGTCAGGGTGACTCAGTTGGTTAAGCATGCCAACTCTTGATTTCAGCTCAGGTCATGATCTCAGGTCTTGGAGTCAGGTTCCTCACTCGGCATACAGTCTGCTTGTCCCTCTCCCTCTGCTCCTCCCCTGCTCTCTCCCTCTCTCTCAAATAAATAAATAAATATCTTAAAAAACAAACAAAAGTCAAGAAATAAGTGTTGGAGAGGATGTGGAGGAAAAGGAACCCTCATACACTGTTGGTGGGAATGCAAGCTGGTGCAGCCACTACGGAAAACACCACGGAGGTTCCTTGAAAAAATAAAGATAAAATTAACATATGATCCAGGTATACCACTTCTGGATATTTATCTGAAAAAAAATGAAAACTAATTTAAAAAGACATATGCACTTTGATGTTCACTACATTATTTACAATAGTCAAGATATGGAAATAATTTAAATGTCCATCAAGGGATGAACAGATAAAGAAGATGTGAAACACACACACACACACACACACACACACACACACTGGAATACTATTCAGCCATAAAAAGAAGGAAATCCTGTCATTTGTAACAACATGAGAGGACCTCAAGTGTATTTTGCTAAGTGAAATAAGTCAGACTGAGAAATACAAATACTGTAGGATTTCATTTATATGTGGAATATATATATGCATATATTTTTATACATGTAGAGTATATCATATATATACATATATATGTATTTATATGTGTGTGCATATATACATATATGAACAAAGAAAACTCATAGAACAGATTGATGGTTATCAGAGGGAAGGAGGTAGTACGTGGGCAAAATAGGTGAAAGGGGTTAATGATATGGTCACAAATGGTAACTGGATTTATTATTGTGATTTTTTGTAGTGTGTACAAAGTGTATACAAAGATCAATTTATTACATTGTACACATGAAACTAATAATGTTATGTATAAATTTTAGCCTAATTTAGAAAAAAAAGTAGCAGCTGAACAGGCCACCCTCTGCAGGCTAGCCATAAAAAGACTCATAATGTTCCTAAGGATACTAGGCAGGAATTCCAGATTTGGAGCAGCCCAAACATGGTCTAGAAGAGGGAACATGAAGGTCACCGGGTGCCTCATTTGGTTAAGGATCTGACTTCAGCTCAGGTCATGATCCCAGGGTCCTGGTATTGACCAGCATGGGGCTTCCTGCTCAGCAGGGAGTCTGCTTCTCCCTCTCCCTCTGTGCTACCTCTTTCCCTCAAATAAATAAATAAAATCTTAAGAAAAAAAAAATAGAAGAGGGAGCATGAATACTGGATGGCACATCCTCTTGACCTGCAACTTCTTTACTTTTTGGAGAAAGTAAAGATAGAACAAGGTCAGAAAAGGGTCCTCAAAGGCAAGAGGTTGAAGATCCAAGGCAGGAATTTGGGAAGTTAACATGTTTTCAGGCTAAAATTATTTATTTATTTGTTTGTTTGTTTATTTTACTCTTGATGTTAAAACTTGGTACTAAAATCTAGTGCTTAAAATCAGGCTAATTGGTTTAGAATCTCACTCTACTTTTATTAACTGCATGACCTTGAGTAAGTTTCTCACCGCCTGAGCCTTAGTTTCCTCAATCTGTAAAATAGAGCAATTATATCTATTTGCAGAGCATTAAGAGGATTAAGTAGGATTTAATCCTTTTTAATAGAGTGTAAAGTGCTCATTATTGTTGCTACTTAGACATTTGAACAGATACAGGGCTTTTCTCCTGGACTTAACCATAAGCATTTTTTTCTGATACACATCCTGGCAGACATGAAATGGCTTTCTACTTGTGTGAGAATAAAAGTGCCACTTTTAACATTCTTGAGCTGAATGTTGTTGACCTTGACAACTATAGCTATGATAGACTACAAATCCAGTCTCCACGTCTGAAATATTTCTCAGATCCATCCACTTTTCACTGCCACTCTCTTAATTTCTTTTTTTTTTTTAAGATTTTATTTATTTATTTGACAGACAGAGATCACAAGTAGGCAGAGAGGTAGTCAGAGAGAGAGGAGGAAGCAGGCTCCATGCTAAGCAGAGACTCCAATGCACGGCTGGATCCCAGGACTCTGGGATCATGACCTGAGCTGAAGGCAGAGGCTTTAACCCACTGAGCCACCCAGGTGCCCCCACTCTCTTTATTTCTTGAGCTATCAGTAGTTACCTAGTAGAAGAGTAACAAGGTGAGCAACCTTGAGAGTACCTAACAGAATCTTTTCTTCAAGACTCGAAGACTCTTCTCCTTGGCTGAAGACCCAATCTCTGACCTGTGGATTACAAGCAGAGATTTCAGGCAAGCATGAGAGAGAAACAGAAGAAGCTCTGATGATATGACTGAGTGGCTGAGGCTAAATGAGAATGGAGGAGAGTTCTCTATTAGGATTCGATACATGACTATATAATAAGGTTTTGATCACTCTTCCCTGCAAGGGAATGAAATATACTGTGGATAGTGAGGGCACTGAGAAATTATGCTTAGTTCACAATCTCTGAAACATGTTTGCATAAATAGTATTTACCTAAAGGTTGCCCTAGAAGAAAGATTGAATTTTTCTTTTGATTTGACACCTCTTCTGATGCAGTTCTTATAATCACGCTGAGCCAATTAAGAAATGGGAAACAGGGGCGCCTGGGTGGCTCAGTGGGTTAAAGCCGCTGCCTTCGGCTCGGGTCATGATCCCAGGGTCATGGGATCGAACCCCATATCGGGCTCTCTGCTCTGCGGACAGCCTGCTTCCTCCTCTCTCTCTCTGCCTCTCTGCCTACTTGTGATCTCTGTCTGTCAAATAAATAAATAAAATCTTTAAAGAAATGGGAAACATATCTGACAATCCCAAATACTTTTACCATTTTTTTTTTGTAAGGTAAAAGAACAAATCTTTGTGACTTCCCAGGGAAACTCTTGGAAAAATGTGTTTTAGGTCTAAAAGACATTTTGGATATGTATTGTGTATATATTTAATATATTAAAATATGGAATAAAAGTACATTTATATTTATCTTTAGGGTCTGATCTTAGAAAGCATAATCAAAAAAGCTATCATGGGGGACGCCTGGGTGGCTCAGTGGGTTAAGCCGCTGCCTTCAGCTCGAGTCATGATCCCGGCGTCCTGGGATCGAGTCCCGAATCGGGCTCTCTGCTCGGCAGGGAGCCTGCTTCTCCCCTCCCCTCTCTGCCTGCCTCTCTGCCTACTTGTGTGATCTCTGTCTATCAAATAAATAAATAAAATCTTTTAAAAAAAAGTTATCATGGGATTTTGTCACTGGATTAAGAAGGTTTCACAGAAGTCAAAGAATAATGAATGACTTTAGCTTGGCTGCCTATTAACCAAGGTACATAGAAGGTGACAAAAACCATAGAAGGTAACACTGTTATAAGGAACTTAAGCTTTTTTTCAGACCTAAGGACTTCCGTGTTTGTTTTCATGTTAGTAATCAAAATCACCATAATGCAAAGAAAACTTCAAAACTTTTCTGGTGAGATAGAAAGTTTTAGTTACCTGGGTGGATTACACAGACTGTAAAGAATACCCTTTTACTATTTTTCATTAACAGCAGACTAAAGGCTCTAAAACCAATTTGTCATTTTAACATAAGGGGAAAATTCTAGATTTGTATTGATATGATAGTTGGCAATAAATTTATCTTAAATTTGTAAAAGTTATCTTCAATTTTTAAAAATTATCTTAATAAAAACTAAGCACAATTTAACAAAAACTTTAACGCATTTCATTGCTTCTATTTAGAACCACTATCTGCGCCTATTATGAACCAAGGCAAATGAAGTTCACCTTCTGTATGACTTGTATCATTTTCCTCATCCTTTCACATTTTATATCCTTTAAAATTTGACATCAAATACTTTACCATAGAATAAAACTACTCTCTTCATGCTTCCTGGCCACTATGGCATCTAGGATAGTCTTGATCACCCACATTTAACCAAAGAAACTACTTATACTTCATGGAAACTACCAGGAAAAGACTGCTGAGAATTACCTGTCATATACAACAAGTATTTATTGGACTAGTACAGCTCATAAGTACATGTAAAATGGCCATACAGTCATCTCTTTTCATGCTTAAGTTTCACTAACAGGACTCCAAGATAAAACCTCTCTATAACCAAAGGAATCCAGTCCAAAACTGTACGTATGAAAATTATGCACAGAGTAATATTCTATATTACTTAGCAATTATCAAAGCATCCAAAGATTATTAATTAATTAACTCAATTTAAGATAGTTCAAGGTCTTAAAGTTAACATTTAAATTGACACACTATAGAACGTAATACATTCTTGATGTTTAAAATTTTTGTTAGAATGCTAAAGCAGTTAGATTAAACAAAAAAAAATAGTAAAGATTTATTTGTTTGTTTTAGAGAAAGAGAGAGAGAGAATGGGTGGGAGGGGTAGGGAGAGGGAGAGAAAATCTCAATCAGACTCCCCACTGAGCCTGGAACTCAAACTCTGAAATCACCACCTGAGCCAAAACCACAAGTCATTCGTTGCTCAAGGGACTGTGCCACCCAGGCGACCCAAACAAAATTTTTCATTGTTCCTTATCCTTAATATGGAGGAGTCATGTTAGTTTATGAGATCAATTCTATATAGAAAATGTAGGAAGTTCAACTATTCTCTTTAAGAGAAAGCAAATCCAAATCTTTAAAAAGAATAAAATGTACATTTGTATTTTACTTCACACTGACATCATCAGGTAGAGGGTGGAGCTCTTTTTTAAACCTGTATTTTCAAAGAAGTCTGATTTGATTGCATGAACTTGAAAAAATGCTTCCAAGCTAGCAGCTTCTGTGAGAATATTTTTTCTTTAAACAATTACCACATTTAAAGTATTTGTTGTATAGTTTCTTTATTGGAGGGAAGTTTTGAAATTATTACATTTATATAAGCGCTTTTAGTCTCTCTAAGCTAAGGTGTCTCACCCTTGTCACTCCTGGCATTTAGGGCAGGAAGTTCATTGTCACGTAGGGCTATCCTGGGCAGTGTAAGGTGTTCTGCTGCATACCAGACCTCTACTCACCAAATGCCAGAAACACCTGCAAGTTGTGACAACCAAAATATCTCTAGACATTACTAAGTGTACTCAAGGGAAGACGGGACAGTTGTTGAAAATCAATCAGAATAGTGCGCCTTTATTTTAAGAGCTCTATCATTTATTAATACATTCCAGAGGTAGGATTGTATCTCACAGACACAAGCAGAGGTTAAGGCTTTTTTCACTTGTAGATGCCCCAAAACATAAGAATCTTACAGCTTCAGTTTAGCAGGTTAGCAAGGGGTTAAAAGTAAACAACAGAAAAATTCCATTGCTGGGTCATACGGTGGGTGTATGCTTAATTTTATGAGAAACTGCCAAACTATTTCAAAAGTACAAATGTTGCATTCCTACCAGCAATGTATCAAAGTCTCAACTATTTTGCTATTGCAACACTTGCTATTAGCACTATTTTAAAGAAAAAATTTTTAACAAATTTAATAGGTGTATTGGTATCTCTTACGCTTTTTTTAAAATAAAGATTTTATTTATTCATTTGACAGACAGATATCACAAGTAGGCAGAGGAGGGCAGAGAGAGAGAGGAAGGGAAGCAGGCTCCCCGCCGAGCAGAGAGCACAACACCCGGTTTGATCCCAGGACCCTGAGATCATGACCTGAGCCAAAGGCAGAGGCTTTAATCCACTGAGCCACCCAGGCACCCCTCTCTTATGCTTTTTATTTGCATTTCCCTCGAGACAAATGAAGATGAGCATCTTTTCATGTGCTTTTTGGCATTTCACTCTTCCATGAATTATCTGTTAAAATATTTTATTCATTTTTTTTTGACTTTTAAAAATTTTTTGTTTATTTTTAAAAGTTTAGTTATTTAATTTTTTTTTACTTTATTTAAGCTTTATTTAAACATATGATGTAACCCCACCACCCTCATTTTTTAAAAAAATTCTACATTTATATTGATTTGAAAGCAATTTTTGTGTATCTGGATACAAGTCCTCTGTCAGATATTTTGTTTTGTTTTTTAAATTTTTTTTAAGATTTTTATTTATGTATTTATTAGAGAGAGAGAGAGAGAGAGAGAGCGAGCACAGGCAGACAGAGTGGCAGGCAGAGGCAGAAGGAGAAGCAGGCCCCCCGCCGAGCAAGGAGCGCGATGCGGGACTCGATCCCAGGATGCTAGGATTGTGACCTGAGCCGAAGGCAGCTGCTTAACCAACTGAGCCACCCAGGCGTCCCCAGACATGTTTTTTAAATATTTCCTCACATTCTGTGGTTTAGGTAAAGCTTAATTTATCAACTTTCAAAATATTTGTCCCTTTTGATTTTTTTTTAAATTTATTTTTTTAAAGATTTTATTTATTTATTTGACAGAGAGAGAGATAGATCATAAGTAGGCAGAGAGGCAGGCAGAGAGAGGGTGAAGAAGGCTCCCAGATGAGCAGAGAGCCCGATGCGGGGCTCGATCCCAGGACCCTGGGATCACGACCTGAGCTGAGGGCAGAGGCTTAACCCACTGAGCCACCCAGGTGCCCCGAAAAGTTTATTTATTTATTTTTAATTTATTATTTTTTTAAATAAACATACAATGTATTATTAGCCCCAGGGGTACAGGTCTGTGAATCGCCAGGTTTACACACTTCACAGCACTCACCATAGCACATACCCTCCCCAATGTCCATAACCCCACCACCCTCTCCCTACCCCCCTCCTCCTGACCCCCCTCAGTTTGTTTTGTGACATTATAAGTATCTTATGGTTTGTCTCCCTCCCAATCCCATCTTGTTTCATTTATTCTTTTCCTACACCCCATGTTGCACCTCCACTTCCTCATATCAGGGAGATCATATGATAGTTGTCTTTCTCTGATTGACTTACTTCGCTAAGCATAATACCCTCTAGTTCCATCCACGTCGTCACAAATGGCAAGATTTCATTTCTTTTGATGGCTGCATAGTATTCCATTTTATATATATATATATATATATATATATACACACACACACACACACCACTTCTTCTTTATCCATTCATCTGTTGATGGACATCTAGGTTCTTTCCATAACTTGGCTATTGTGGACATTGCTGCTATAAACATTCGGGTACACGTGCCCCTTTGGATCACTACGTTTGTATCTTTAGGGTAAATACCCAGGAGTGCAATTGCTGGGTCATAGGGTAGCTCTATTTTCAACTTTTTGAGGAACCTCCATGCTATTTTCCAAAGTGGTTGCACCAGCTTGCATTCCCACTAATAGTGTAGGAGGGTTCCCCTTTCTTTGCATCCTCGCCATCATCTGTCATTTCCTGACTTGTTCATTTTAGCCATTCTGACTGGTGTGAGGTGGTATCTCATTGTGGTTTTGATTTGTATTTCCCTGATGCCGAATGATGTGGAGCACTTTTTCATGTGCCTGTTGGCCATCTGGATGTCTTCTTTGCAGAAATGTCTGTTCATGTCCTCTGCCCATTTCTTGACCAGATTATTTGTTCTTTGGGTGTTGAGTTTGATAAGCTCTTTATAGATTTTGGATACTAGCCCTTTATCTGCTATGTCATTTGCAAATATCTTCTCCCATTCTGTCAGTTGTCTTTTGGTTTTGTTAACTGTTTCCTTTGCTGTGCAAAAGCTTTTGATCTTGATGAAGTCCCAATAGTTCATTTTTTCCCTTGCTTCCCTTGCCTTTGGCGATGTTCCTAGGAAGAAGTTGTGTGGCTGAGGTCGAAGAGGTTGCTGCCTGTGTTCTCCTCAAGGATTTTGATGGATTCCTTTCTCACATTGAGGTCCTTAATCCATTTTGAGTCTATTTTCCCGTGTGGTGTAAGGAAATGATCCAATTTCATTTTTCTGCATGTGGCTGTCCAATTTTCCCAACACCATTTGTTGAAGAGGCTGTCTTTTTTCCATTGGATGTTCTTTCCTGCTTTGTCGAAGATTAGTTGACCATGGAGTTGAGGGTCTATTTCTGGGCTCTCTATTCTGTTCCATTGATCTATGTGTCTGTTTTTGTGTCAGTATCATACTGTCTTGATGATGACAGCTTTGTAATAAAGCCAGAATTGTGATGCCACCAACTTTGGCTTTCTTTTTCAATATTCCTTTGGCTATTCGAGGTCTTTTCTGGTTCCATATAAATTTTAGGATGATTTGTTCCATTACTTTGAAGAAAATGGGTGAGATTTCGATAGGGATTGCATTAAATGTGTAGATTGCTTTAGGTAGCTTAGACATTTTCACAATATTTGTTCTTCCGATCCATGAGCATGGAACATTTTTCCATTTCTTTGTCTCTTCCTCAATTTCTTTCATTAGTACTTTATAGTTTTCTGAGTATAGACTCTTTGCCTCTTTGGTTAGGTTTATTCCTAGGTATCTTATAGTTTTGGGTGCAATTGTAAATGGGATTGACTCCTTAATTTCTCTTTCTTCTGTCTTGTTGTTGGTGTAAAGAAATGCAACTGATTTCTGTGCATTGATTTTATATCCTGATACTTTACTGAATTCCTGTACAAGTTCTAGCAGATTTGGAGTGGAGCCTTTTGGGTTTTCCACATGTAGTATCATATCATCTGCAAAGAGTGATAGTTTGACTTCTTCTTTGCTGATTTAGATGCCTTTAATTTCTTTTTGTTGTCTGATTGCTGAGGCTAGGACTTCTAGTACTATGTTGAATAGCAGTGGTGATAATGGACATCCCTGCTGTGTTCCTGACCTTAGTGGAAAAGCTCTGTTTCTCTCCACTGAGAATTATATTTGCAGTGGGTTTTTCATAGATGGCTTTGATAATATTGAGGTATGTGCCCTCTATCCCTACACTTTGAAGAGTTTTGATCAGGAAGGGATGCTGTACTTTGTCAAATGCTTTTTCAGCATCTATTGAGAGTATCATATGGTTCTTGTTCTTTCTTTTATTAATGTATTGTGTCACATTGATTGATTTGCAGATGTTGAACCAATCTTGCAGCCCTGGAATAAATCCCACTTGGTCGTGGTGAATAATCCTTTTAATGGACTGTTGGATCCTATTGGTTAGTATTTTGGTGAGAATTTTTGCATCTGTGTTCATCAAGGATATTGGTCTGTAATTCTCTTTTTTGATGGGATCCTTGTCTGGTTTTGGGATCAAGGTGATGCTGGCCTCATAAAATGAGTTTAGAAGTTTTCCTTCCATTTCTATTTTTTGGAACAGTTTCAGGAGAATATGAATTAATTCTTCTTTAAATGTTTGGTAGAATTCCCCTAGGAAGCCGTCTGGCCCTGGGCTTTTGTTTGTTTGGAGATTTTTTTTTTAATTTTTTTAAAAGATTTTTTATTTATTTATTAGAGAGAGAGAGAGAGAGAGCACAAGCAGACAGAGAGGCAGGCAGAGGCAGAGGGAGGAGCAGGCTCCCTGCCGAGCAAGGAGCCCGATGTGGGACTCGATCCCAGGACGCTGGGATCATGACCTGAGCCGAAGGCAGCTGCTTAACCAACTGAGCCACCTAGGCGTCCCCTTGTTTGGAGATTTTTGATGACTGTTTCAATCTCCTTACTGGTTATGGGTTTGTTCAGGTTTTCTATTTCTTCCTGATTCAGTTGTGGTAGTTTATATGTCTCTAGGAATTCATCCATTTCTTCCAGATTGTCAAATTTGTTGGCATAGAGTTGCTCATATGTTCTTATAATTGTTTGTATTTCTTTGGTGTTGGTTGTGATCTCTCCTCTTTCATTCATGATTTTATTGATTTGGGTCCTTTCTCTTTCCTTTTGATTTTTATCTAAGAAATGATTCCCTAACCTAAATTCACAGTCTATTTTCATTTAAAAGTTTTGCAGTTTTAAAGGTCTTAAATTTGAGTTCCATTTTGTGTTTCTTAAAAATATGATATATGTGTTAAGTCCAGGCATTTTTTTGCATATGGTTATCTAATTATTTCAGTATCATTTGTTAAAGAATCATTTTTCAACTGATTTATCTCGGCAACTTTTCAAAAACCAATTGACTGAGTATGTGTGGGTCAAAGCAGTTTTTAAAAAGAGAAAAAATGCCTTCTATATTTAACTTTTTTTTTTTTTACCATTTCCAACACTCCTCTAATTTTTTGGCATAGTTTCTTTCTGGTCTAAACCTACCTTAAGAACTTTGAGAGTTCTGTTAGCACAAGTCTATCAGTCCATGGAACAGTTTATGTATTGCATCTCTCCTTGGAAAGCCTTGTCCCTCTGTGGTATTCAGATTACTTTGTAGCTTTTGAAATCAGCTCTCTGATGATCTTAGGTAAAATTACAGTTTTGTAGATTATCTAACTTCTTTTATTGTTAGGGTGGGAGTGAGATTCTTTGTAACTTTCTAGATTCTAAACCTATGCTTTTAGTTTCGATACATAGTATTTGTCTTTAGGTTTAAATGTTATGCAACTTTTGTTTTAATTAGTTATATAAGAGGTTTATTCTTATTTACTAAATATACAGATTGCTTTTTGTTACCTTTTGTTCAGGCAACACAGTGTACATAATAAAAGCTCTTTGAAATGTGTTGCGACTTCTTTTATAACTTAGGACAAGGCAAAGTTTCGCAAATATTCCTTGAATGCTTGAAAAGAATGTGTATTTCTTGTTTGGTGCCAGGTTCTTCACTAGCTCAGGCTTGTTCATTTTGGGACCAGGTGCTATTAGTTGCTTATCTCAAAACCATTCTCCTTTTTTCCTTGTTTCCATATTTTTCTTTGTTTCTTTTATTTTCTTTGCATATTAGATGGCAATATTTTCAGAAAAGTTGGGCCTAGGTCCAAAGGAAGAATCATTTTGGCCTAATGATCCCTATTTCTCAAAAGGGAAGGCTGCTGGAGACCTCTGAAGGATCCTCCTTTTTCACAAAAATAGAGCAACACAAGCCTCCTTTTCTGCTTGCTTTGGATGTTATTCTGTAAGAAAATGATATATGTGGCAATGGTAACAATCTTTCAATCATGAGAGGAAAGCCAAGAAAATCACAGAGAAAGCTACATGGTTTCCTGATATTGAGTTGATGAATTAACCAGTCCTGAAACTATCTATCTTCAAAGTTCATTTTATGTGAAGTAATAAAATTCTGTTGTTTTTGGCACATCTGGTTAAATATTCTAAATTCATTCTGATATGTGTTTATTCTTTAACATACAACAAATACTTGAGCTATCATTTTCAGATACAAATTTTTAAAAGATCTCACACAATTGTTTTCTTCCTGTAATTCTGTCTTTTGCTTTATGTATGTTGAGTCTCTGTTGTAAACATATGTATTCATGATTATTTTGTCATTTTGGTGGGTTGTTCCCTTTATAATTATGAAGTGTTCATCTATTAATACTTTTTGTCCTTATATTTTTAAAATGTGTAACCAGAAATACTTTCCCAGTTCTCTTGAGATATGATTGACATATAACATTTATTAGTTTCAGGTGTACATCATGATGATTTGATATATATATTGTGAAATGATCACCACAATAAGTTTAATTAACATGCATCACCTCACATCATTATAATTTTTTTCTTATGATGAGAACTTTTAAGATCTATTCTCTTAGCAACTTTCAAATATATACCAGTATTAACTTTATTCACCATGCTGTATATTATATCCCCTGAACTTATTTATAACTGAAGTTTATACCTTTTGACCCTCTTTACCCATTTCGACCCCCACCCTTCTGCCTCTGGCAACCATGAATCCATTTTCTGTATCTGTGACATCAGTTTTTTTAGATTCCACATAAAAGTGAGAACATGCAATATTTGTCCTTCTCTGTCTTATTTCACTTAGCATAATGCCCTCAAGGTCCATTCATGTTGTCGCAAATAGCAGAATTTCCTTCTTTTTATGGCTGAATAATAGCCTAAGTATATATATATATATATACACACACACACACACATACATATATATACATTCTGTGTGTGTGTGTATGTATATACTCTTTGACATAGTGATTTCATTTCCTTTGGATAACCAGAATTGGAATCGTTAAATCATATGGTAGTTCTATTTGTAAATTTTTGAGGAAACTCCATACTTTTGTTTACCACAGTGACTGTACCAGTTTTCATTCTCACCAATAATGCAAAAGGATCCCTCCCTGCCTTTTTTTTTTTTTTTTTAAGATTTTCCTCATTTATTTGTCAGAGAGAGAGTGAGATCTAGGAGGGTGAACAGCAAGCAGGGAGAGAGGCAGTCTCTCTGCCAAGCAAGGACCTAGGGATCATGACCTGAGCCAAAGGCAGATGCTTAACTGAATGAGCCACCCAGGCGTCCCAAGATTCCCTCTTTGCTACATCCTCACCAACACTTGTTATCTCCTATCTTTTTAATAATAGCCTTAAATTCTATTTTGTCTTTTATTAACATTATTATAGTAGCCTCCTTTGATTAGTATTTTGCTGTTATACTTTTTGCTATCTCTTTACTTTAAAAAAAAATTATGTTTTTTTGATGACCAAAGAAATACATGTTTATTGTTGACAATACCAAGGAGAAAAGCACACATACTTCCATTATCCAGGGATAACCACAGTAACATTTTGGCATGTAATCATTCCAGAAAATTATCTCTATGTAGGTATACATAGATACATAAACTAACATGCCTTCACTACCACTTGAACACCCTTCTGCATATGATCACTAGGTCACATGAAAATCATGTGAAGTCTTATACATCTTTACTGATTTGGGGGGCTCTGTTTCTCCCCTCTGGAGTATTTCAAAGCAAACTGAAGAATTATTAAGTATTTTAGTATTCATCTTTCTAAATATAGGTGTTTTATTACAAAAACATACCATTATTGTAACAGAACTAAAATAATTATCAATGTCATATAATCTAAGTTCATAGTCACATCTCTCCAGTTGTGTGTTTTTACAGTTATTTTGTTTGAATCAAGACCAAAGAAAATCCACATTTTCCTCCTTCCACTGTTATCTCTGTGATTCTAATCACATCATATCTCACACAAATTACTATAATAGCTTCCTAACTATTCCTAACTATTCCTAACTCTTCAACTCCCTACCTCTTGAATCTATTTCAACACAGCAGTCAGAATGACCCTTCTCTCCTGAAACTCTTAACTTCTTCTTTTTTTAAGATTATTTATTGAGACAAAGAAAAAGAGAGAGAATGCACACACGTAAGTAGGGGAGGGGCAGAGGGAAAGAATCCTCAAGCACACTCCTGGCTGAGTTCAGAGCCTGACACATGGGCTGTTCACTTTATTCCAGACATACTGGCCTCCCTGAATATATGAAATGTGCCAAGCATGCTCTTTTCACAGGATCATTGTATCTGCTGTTACCTGTGCCTGGAATTTTCTTCCCCAGTTATCTGTATGACGGTATCCCTTACTTCTTCATTGAGATATTAAAAATTAAGAATTTCACCTTTTGCCCTACCAGGTTCAGCATTTTTTATCTCGTGCCCTTTGTGTATAGCACTTATTCTCTCTAGAATGACAATCTCCTGAGGGTGGTAATTTTTGTCTGTTTGATTTACTGCTATACTTTAGCATCCAGAACATTGCCTGACACAAAAAACAATAAATGTTGAATAAATGAATGTCTACTTACCAAATTTCCTGACTTCAATTTTTATTCTTTAGTTTGGCTTTCAGGATCCCAAAACATACTTCTCTTAAAGTCCTTTTCAGTCTATTCTATTATTTTCATCTTGGGTGGATTGCAATTCCAAAAGTTGTTGGTTAACTGTCTTATCATTACGTTTCTTCACGAATTTGAAACTTTGATTTACAGTGGCTTTTTTCTTACATTTTATTTTTCTTTCTCTGGGTTCATCCTTTCTAGCAGTTTTAAGTTCCCTTCAAGTTGTGGCCTAGAAACCCCAATTCAGCGAAGTGTTATGTGCTGATTCACTCTGTCAGTTCTTTGGTGATAACTGGTATCTTTAATGATACCAGTTACAAACTGAGCAAACTGGGCACTTCTGCCCACCTTGGGCCCACATCTTCCTACATGAGCTGGAGCTTCACATATCATTTGGAGGTAGGTTTTGCTGCTTAGTCTCCTTCGCAAGTGGTGCGGCAAGGGAGAGGAATCCTAACTTGGCCTTTCACCCAAAGCAGTGCTGTTTTGGTCCCCCTTTTCATTCCTGTTATTTCTGCTATTAAAAAATTTTCATTTCATCAGAGGATCATTGGTTTTATTCTTCTTTTAAACAACCTGTTTGTGGTTTTATTATTCTTCTCCTGTTTTTTATTTCTTATTTTTTATTATTTTCTTCCATCTGCTTTCCTTAGGATTTTTTTCTTATCCTCTTGAGATCGGTGCTTAGTTCATTATATTTGGGGTCAAAAATTATCTAAAGGTATACATTTCTCTTCTAGTACTGTTATCACATCTCACGAGTTTTGAAACAGAGTAGCTTTTAGATCTCATTACCCTGCCAGATTAGAACTTCTGTTCTGGACCTAGAGTCAGGCAGGCAGCTGCTTCAGCATGGTTCATGGTGTCTTCCTTTGTTTCTTGCTCTTGGATATATTTTTTTATTTTGAACCCGATTTTCTCTTTTTATATTTATCATACTATGTTTGGAACAGAGGGGGTGCTGTAGAGCAACCACTCAAGATGTTATTTGATGGGAAGTCTCTGTATAGCTTTCTCTCTTCTACAGCAGTTAAAATAAACACGTTTTTATTGATTTTTTTCCTTCCATATATTTAATATATTTTTAAAGGTTTTATTTAAATAACCTTTATACCCAACATGAGGCTCAAACTCACCACCCAAGATCAAGAGCCCCAAATTCTTCCAGTTGAGCCAGCCAGGCGCCCCATTCTTCCATTAATTAATTCTTAATTAATTCATTGTTTTTGTTTTTAAACTTAATATTAAGATTTATTTGTTTAATGGGTGCGATTGATTTGATAGATTTTTTTACATTGAAAGAAGGCTCGTGGGTTTGGTTGGGAGATGGAATTTTCTTTCCTTTTTTTTTAAATCTTACATTTTTTTCAGTTTCCAGAATTCATTGTTTATGCACCACACCCAGTGCTCTACACAATACATGCCCTCCACAATACCCACCACCAGGCTCACCCAACCCCCTACTTCCCTCCCCTCCAAAACCCTCCATTTGTTTCTCAGAGTCCACAGCTCCTCATGTTTCATCTCCCCCTCCGATTTCCCCCAGTTCACTTTTCCTTCCCTTCTCCTAATGTCCTCCATGTTATTCCTTATTGATTCTTAACTGACTGATTTTTAAAGTAGGTTCCACTCCCAGATGGAGCCTAACACAGGGCTAGAACTCACAATCCTGAGATCAATACCTGAGCTGAGGGGTACCTGGGTGGCTCAGCCAGTTAAGCATCAAACTCCTAATCTCAGCTCAGGTTGTGATCTTGGGGTCATGAAATAGGCCCTGCATTGGGCTCCACGCTGGGCATGGAACCTACTTAAAAACAAAAACCAAAAACAAACCAAACAAACAAAAAGACCTGAGCTGAGCCTGAGTTGGACACTTAACTGACTGAGCCACCCAGGCATCCCCTTCCATATATTTAAATAGAACATTCATGCATTCAAATTTTATCTTGATGTAATTTTATCTTATTGCTATTTTTGTTACCTCTTATGCCAAGTTGCGTCAACACATTCACATGCATCTTTCCATGTAAGACTCTAGACAGCTAATGGTTATTACCAACAAATTTTGGAGGTCTTTTGTAAACATGATCTGATCTTAATATTGCTACAGTGGTTGTCTCCGTTTCAGAGATTGTTAAGCTGCTGAGGTTGTAGAACTCCTCTCCAGTTAATTTTCTGTTAACAGAACTGAAGTCCTAATCTGTTAAAATCAAGACAGAGACAGGTTATGCTCAGATTTTTAAAGGGAAACTCAGGACTCAGTGTTATGTATAAACTTCATGGGGGGGGGGAGGGGGAGAATGCATATAACTAGGCCTGTCCAAAAGTAATGGTTTGGTCCTCAGTATAAAATTAAATTCCTGGTAAATTGTAGGGTATTGCTCTGGTAAATGTTTCCTGGAACATTTCCTGCCCAAAGTTAAGACTGTCATATTTATAACCTAAAATTGTCCTGTTGAAAATCAAGCACTTTAAAAAAGTTATTTTTCTCTTTAAAAACTAGCTTTATTTAAAAGAATCTGAGGCATAACACTATAGGAACAAACTTACAATACATATTGTTCAAGAAAGCCTGCCATACATAATTTCTACTAATAGTAGGTCTAAATACTGATAAATAACATTCTTTATACAATGCACAAATGACATTTAGTATGAACCTTGGAAAGAATGGCCAACAATAACATGGACTGTTTTGACAGTAGAACCTCTACTTGTCTTACTACTTATCTGAGAATAAAAAATTAAAATGTGGAAGGTAAGTTAAACTTCTCTTAAATTCTACCATGGTGTCTGAGGAAGAAAGAACGGGATCAAAAGGAAGAAAATATAAGAATTAAAGATCTTAAAAGAAAAAGGGAAATTGGCTTACCACTATTAATAGTAATTATTAAAAAGTAATTCAGAATTGAGAATTTTTGGTTTAATACTTGGAAGCCCTTAGACAAACTATCTATTATCCACTATATTCAATTAGTTACCAAGCCAATTTTATTTCTCTGAAAACTGTAACCTGTATAAAACCATACAAAGAAAATAAACAATTTGGGGGTAACCTCATCACTTCATACTTTAAATTTTTCCACAAAGCAATTCATGAATCATTTAATACTAATACTTCTTTAAACCTCTATGACTTAAACAGAAAGAGACTCATTTGTCAGAGATTATCTGTGAAGATGCCAGGGGAAAAAAATGAATCCCTAATATGTAATTCTGAATTTTTAACCCCAAAACAGACCCATATAAACACTGGGCATTCAAATCAAATATAATGGAATTGTGCCACAGCATGGTATATGGCATTTTTAAAACATCAAGAACTGAATCAGATTTATTGCTATGTCAATCTTATTAATAGTTGATAATCAAACATACAAAATATACCACAACATCCATGCCAAAAACGATGCTGTATAGAGATATCATTAACATAAATAGGTAAACATTTATCTTGTAATATACATCACTAATATAGTAAAACCTTATTTAGGGTAGTTTGAATTGATAAAAGTCTAAAAATTTGAATACCTTAAAAAGATATGCAGTTTAAGCACTCATAAGCTTTTTTTTTTTTTTTTGGCTTTCAAGTATACAATTTCAAATATACAATTTGCATTGGCCAAGTATTACCTATTATAATTCTTTTGGGTATTTGTTTTAAAGACAAGAGAATACTTTTAAAATAGTATTCTCAAATAAATGCTCTATAAAGCTTCATATTTTCCTAAGACTTAACATTTTTTAAATATCTTGATTATGACTTTTTATTAATAAAACTTTCATCAGATAATACAAAGCAACCACCACTCAAGTCCTTGTATCAATGGTTACAAATTCTAAGTAAATCATAGGACTTCTATGGTATTGTAATTGCTTTTTAATAAATGAAGATTAGTATTTCTACTTACTTTGGTTAAGGTGAAATGAATGGTATCTTTTTTGGTTGGAAGAGATCAAAGTAGGTTCAGAGTTTATTATGTAAATTTAATGGTAAGGGCTAAGAAAAATCCTAATATTCACAAACAATTAAGATATTAATTCCTTGATAAGTTATAACTGTGAAAGGAAAATCAAAATTTTAAGAAGTATTTATTGTATTATTAGTGTTATGAATTGCTAACACCAAATTTTACCCTCTCTCCCATTTCAAAACATCAGGCCATCTACTAATCCATAAATATTGATGTTTCACATACTTCATAGAGTAGCTTAAACATACCAGCATAAGAAATAATTAGTATTACATAGTAATTTCCTTTGCCATAGGAATAAATGTTGGACAAAGTCTGGAAACATTTTATTTTCCAATTTGAATTACAGTAATTTTGCCACAGACCACAGCACTAGTGCATGTGTTACTTTAGACATGCTCTAAGAACAAAACAAAAAAGTACTGCAAAAATACATGTCACCAATGTGGAACACACTCAGATTTGTATAAAAGTACTGAACTAATATCCCAAAAAGAGGTATATGTAAACAGTACATAAGGAAGAAATAGTTTTAATATGAAACAGTCATTTAAGTCACATACATCATGATAAGAAGCAGGACTTTCTTTTATAAAAGATATTTTAACTAACAAGCAACATCATCTATGTCACCTACAGAACAAGAAAAGTACAAGTCTTTAGAGTAAGTTTTACTATAATTGCAAGTAATGTATTTTGACAAACTATGATAAAGATGAAGCTTATCCATTGGGTTTCATTAAAAATTGTCAAAGAAATACAGGCAGCCTCTGATGAACTCACGTCTGGCCTAGAGATAGCCACTGTTCATTTCTCCTAGACTGTATGTCAGGGGAGATGTTAATGCCAGCCCTCGTCTCCCTACTCCAGGAGTACCTCTAAACTTCCATCTCTGTACCAAGAGTTAGAAAAATGCAGATATGACTTCTATAATCTTCTATTGGATAAACAGAATAGGAGAAAAGGGGAAGTTGCTAATTTTGAAATGAGAAAGAAACCTCTGAGTTCAAAAGTTGAGGGAAAAAACTGTAAAAAGTCCCAACAATCTAAAGGAAATTGGGAAGTACACTCAAGAGGCATCCACCAATTCAATAAAAAATACTGCTTCCTACAGTGCCTGAGGTGGTCATATTGTCTGAAATCCTATTAGATAAAAATTCATTCTGAACCAATAAGCAGTCTTTAAAAATGTTTAATCCCACTTTCTTCACTATCTTTGTTCACATCTTGGTGGAAAACATTTTTCCCTTAAAAATCTAGCCAGCCATAACCACAGGGGAAAAAAAAAAAAAGGAATTCTGAATGGAGAAAAGATGAAATTTTGAAGCACAGAGCATCCAGTAAGGGAAAAGGCAAGTTGGCTTATACAGTATTCCACTGGAGGGTTTAGGATGGTAAGAGGACAACTAGGAAACATTAACACCAAGAAACCTAGCTTTCCTGAATCCCACCAGGAAAAAGGAAAGACCCCTGTTTCCTGTTTCTTTCTACCTCTTACATTGATTGGTTCCCTAAAGAAAACTGAGTGCTCAGCATGATACTAGTGGTTAACTACATTATGGTTGAAATAAGCCTTTATATGCTTTCCTAACAATCTAATCATTTTATATAATGTTCCAAACCACTATTTACAAATGACATTTGGGAGCTTGGATGCCCTTAGTTGAACTTTTTAATTAAAAAAATCAAAATAGCACGAATGCTCATGCATATGAAACCTCTATACACTGTAAAAAAAAATCCAAAAATTCTTTAGAGCTCCCTTAAAAAAATTATTACTTACATTTTTTTTTGCTATTAAATACAATTACTATAGTACACTGGACAATAAGTACTAGCACTTTTAATATGTTCAAGACAAACAAGTTTGAAAGAATTCTAGATGAAGACTCCTGATACTTATTTGGATAAATAAAGTCAGCAGAATTCATGGTGACCCATACTACTGAGGTTTTTTCCAACCAGTAGGCAGAGCTGGAAGTCTTAAAAAAAAATCAGATTTCTTTATATTGTGTTAATCTAGGAAGAGTAAGCCCCACTAGAAGAAAATCTTGCTTTATGTACATAATCTTCTAATTTGGGTAACAAGAATCCTAATAGCAGTACTCTAAAAGTATTTCGCACCAAAGGAAAACACCAATCACAAAACTAATTCTAAGCACTCTATCTGAAAAATAATTTTTCTTTTACAAGCAAAGCTGTTTCAGCATTAGTGAGTCCAGTAGATCGACAAGTAAGTAAACTAGGAATTCTCTAGTAAAATGAATAAAGCAAGTTCTGGGAAAGGAATAGATGCTTTAAAACTATCAGTAATCTAGCTGTCACAAGAGAGCCTAGCTGCTGAGAGTTAGCCAGGTTGAACTTAGATAAAACTTGAGAATATAGGAGAAACCATAATTTCCTGCTCAGTTGTGTGTGTGTGTATCTTTGTGTGTATGTGTGCATGTGAAATGAGGCCTTCAGTAAAGGAAAAGGATTATATAAAAAAAGGTGCAATGCTACTGGAAGATTATTCTACCTAAGTACATTTCTTTTTATTACTGAATATTTGAAAATGTTTAGGGTAGCTCATCACTTGTCCTAACAAAGCCATATCAATTTGTATAATAGCCTTTTTTGGGTCAAATTGGACATTCTTATACTTCATCACTTTTCCTATCAAAAACCATCTAACTTTTGACATAGTAATCATATACAGACAAATGTGGAACTAACTAGTTAAGAAAAGTAATTTGAATACATGAAAACACAAACTATGGTTATAGTTTACCTGTGACTCATGGTCAGTCAACCACGGGTTTTTCTCGGAATATTTAGACTCTTACTTAAATAAGGTGCTCACAAGATCTAAATACTTGAATAAAAACTCACTGTAAGTTTTTAAAAACGGCTATTTGGAAATGGAAAAGAATCACATTACAAATCAAGTGCCTTTAGACTAGCTTGGGAGAGGTTACTTCACTTTCACAAAACAACTACTGAAACTGTAAGCAACATATGGCTTAAGAAAATGCATAATCAACTTTAACAGTAAGTACAACTCAAGTACTACCATGTAAAATGTTAACTCCTGAAGACACTGGAAGTGTCTTCAAAACCAGCACTCACCAGGATTTCAAAAACAACATAAGTAGGTCCTTAAACATTTAGAAAATCGTGTA
>RCUC01129733.1:0-53935 GCA_003697995.1 Taxidea taxus jeffersonii | reverse complement strand
TTTATATAGTTGGCTGCTCCCATGTTAGGGGCATAGATATTTAAAATTGTTAGATCTTCTTGTTGGACAGACCCTTTGAGTATGATGAAGTGTCCTTCCTCATCTCTTATTATAGTCTTTGGCTTAAAATCTAATTGATCTGATATAAGGATTGCCACCCCAGCTTTCTTCTGATGTCCATTAGCACGGTAAATTGTTTTCCACCCCCTCACTTTCAATCTGGAGGTGTCTTCAGGTCTAAGATGAGTTTCTTGTAGGCAGCATATGGATGGGTTTTGTTTTTTTTATCCATTCTGAAACCCTGTGTCTTTTGATTGGGGCATTTAGCCCATTTACATTCAGGGTAACTATTGAGAGATATGAATTTAGTGCCATTGTATTGCCTGTATGGTGATTGTTACTGTATGTCTCTGTTCCTTTCTGGTAATACTTTTAGGGTCTCTCTTTGCTTAGAGGACCCCTTTCAATATTTCCTGTAGAGCTGGTTTGGTGTTTACAAACTCTTTCAGTTTTTGTTTGTCCTGGAAGCTTTTAATCTCTCCTTCTATTTTCAATGATAACCTAGCTGGATAAAGTATTCTTGGCTGCATGTTTTTCTCGTTTAGTGCTCTGAATATATCATGCCAGTTCTTTCTGGCCTGCCAGGTCTCTGTGGATAAGTCTGCTGCCAATCTAATATTTTTACCATTGTACGTTACAGACTTCTTGTCCCGTGCTGCTTTCAGGATTTTCTCTTTGTCGCTAATACTTGTAAATTTTACTATTAGATGGCGGGGTGTGGGTCGGTTCCTACTGATTTTGAGAGGTGTTCTTTGCGCCTCCTGGATTTTGATGCTTGTTCCCCTTGCTATATTAGGGAAATTCTCCAGAATAATCCTCTCCAGTATACCTTCTGCTCCTATTTCTCTTTCTTCTTCTGGAATCCCAATTATTCTAATGTTGTTTCGTCTTATGGCATCACTTATCTCTCGAATTCTCCCCTCGTGGTCCAGTAGTTGATTGTCTCTCTTTTGGTCAGCTTCTTTATTCCCTGCCATTTGGTCTTCTATATCACTAATTCTGTCTTCTGCCTCATTTATCCTAGCAGTAAGAGCCTCCATTTTTGATTGCACCTCATTAATAGCTTTTTTTATTTCAACTTGATTAGACTTTAGTTCTTTTATTTCTCCAGAAAGGGTTTTTATTTCTCCTGACAGGGTTTCTCTAATATCTTCCATGCCTTTTTCGAGCCCGGCTAGAACCTTGAGAATCGTCATCCTGAATTCCAGATCTGACATATTACCAATGTCTGTATTGATTAGGTCCCTAGCCTTCGGTCCTGTCTCCTGCTCTTTTTTTTGTGGTGAGTTTTTCCGCCTTGTCATTTTGTCCAGATAAGAATCCGCTGTTCTCCTTGTTAAGTGAACTTGGTCTTGGCTGGATTTCTTTGATCTTCTGGGGGAGGGGCCTGTTGTAGTGATTCTCAGGTGTCTTTGCCCCAGGCGGAGTTGCACCGCCCTTACCAGGGGCCGGGCTAAGTAATCCTCTCAGGTTCGCTTTCGGGAGCTTTTGTTCCCTGAACGCGCTTTCTGTAGAGTTCTGGAGGACGGGAATGACAATGGCGGCCTCCCAATCTCCGGTTCAGAGGAGCCGAGAGCTAGGGGCCCCAGTCTTCAGTGCGCCTTCAGAGAAAAGCGTTTAATCCCTCTGGTCTCCCTAGCCCACGTTTGCGCCGGAGAGTGCGCGCGCGCGTCCGCCCGCAGACACCGCAGGCCCTCCGACACTGCGCGCACCCGCAGACCGCACTCAGAGAAAATCGTGGGTAAGCAGTCCCGTCTCACTGGCTTCTGGGAGTGCTCCGAGCTCACCCAGCCTGTGACCAAGCGTCTCTGTCTCTGGCAGAGTCCCACCTGGAGTCTCCGAACCCCGTAGATCCCTGAGCTCTCCCGGGTCGGAGTCTCCCCGGATCTTGTGGGGACCCCTCGCTCAGAGCACCGGCCAGTGCCACAGAGCACTGGTCCGTGTCACAGACCACTAGGAAATCTTGGCTCTGTCTCCGCAGCCGACTTCCCCGCCCTAATACCTGTGAGCTCTGCGACACTCAGACACCCCCGATCCTTCTGTGACCCCGCGGGACCTGAGTCCACGTTGTCCCCGTGAGGTCTTCACCCCAGTTTAGCCTCTGGAGTGATGTCCCTCCGTGGAGCCGACTTTTGAAAGTTCTGATTTTGTGCTCCGCTGTTTGCCAGGAGCCGGCCCCTCCCCCTGGGGTCTATCTTCCCGTCGCGTTGGATTCACTTCTCCGCTGGTCCTACCTTTCAGAAAGTGGTCGATTTTCTGTTCCTAGAATTGTTGTTTTTCTTCTCTTCATCTCCTGTTGGATTTGTAGGTGTTCTGAATGGTTTGATAGGCTATCTAGCTGATCTCCTGCTGGCTGATGTCGTCTCAGCCTCCTATTTCTCCGCCATCTTGACTCCTCCCCAGAACTGCTTTTATTATGGGAATTTTAGCATAGCTTCTGTATTAGTACTAGCTCTCAAACATCAATCATCTACTTCCCAGGGATATTTGGATTTTTCTAAGACCAAAATGGGCACCTTACTTTGTACTTTCCATTAAGTATCTACAATACCAGCTTAGATTCAATTCTCTGTAAAATTCTTAACCTTGGCATTACGTTTTAAAAGCATGGGAAATGATGGGTTACAAAATACAGCCCTATCATCAGTGCATCAAGTACCTATCTACTTTTTGGCATACTAAATAGTATTTTTCTCAAAGAATTAAAAATCTCTCATTGATTTCAGATAACAAATATTTACCTAAAAATAATTATTTAAAGGTAAGAGCAATGGACAAGACAAAGTAAATACTTTTGGCTCCTTTTAGAAAAGTTTCTACAATTTCTGTTATGGTTCTGTAGTAATAAAAATACTTTAGGTTACTAACATTTAGTTGTAAACTTGATGACAATCATTATTAAAACCAGTGTGGCTCACTTTGATGTGGCAATTTAAAGTGTCTAAATTATAATGGTGAATACTTTATCTCATATTTGTTTTATTTTCTCTGTAAATTATGTATTTAATTTTGATTTCCCTAGTAAGTAATTTACACTAAGGTGTACTTTGACTATTATTTTTACAGAGCCACTTATGTGTCATGGTAATCCATAGAAACTAAAAATTTACCCAACCAAAAACATGCCCCATGAAATTTCATTGATTTTGAAATGCATGTTTTTCCCTAATTAAAGATCTATCATGTTAGGAGATGCTTTGCAACCAGTAATTTCTTACAATTTTAACTGGCAGTCACTTTTAGCCTTTCAGTGGCACATAAAACTAGTAGTGCCTTTCATAATCGAATCACTTCTAAGAGTGGATGAAATGCAGTTAGAGAATCTAAGCATTTTTCTAAAGGCTAGGCATTTGACAAATGACCAAATTTTAGTTCTAAATCAGCTAAATATTTGGGAAAAGATGGCAGCCAGCTAATGGCAATCCCAGCTGTCTGTCAGTTCAAAAGTCCTACTCCCTTATGTACTCGTGCCAATTAAGTAGACCCAAATTTCTAAAAGCATTTCAAATTTCTCCCAGTCATCTGAAAAAAAAGGAATAAATCAAGGCAATCTGTTACAAAGGGGAACTAGATCACTACCACAATATCCATGAGACATTCAAGAATTTGGGTATATGAGCTCAGATGCAAGTATCTAGCTGGATTATGAAGATACTATAAATCTGCACAATTCATTAGGTACAAAGCAATTTCACATCAGTTGTCTCATTTAATCCCTTTGATTTCCCAAGAATTAGAAAGGGAAGTCATTATCTATAGTATACATAAATAAAACCTTGCACAAGAGGAGGGAGCCTAAGTTTTATTAAGAGTAGAGGGAGTAAAAAGCAGCAGAAAAAAATTTAGAACCAGTCTTCTAACTCAAAACTCTTTCCCCTCTACTACCACAAAAATTTTTTTAGTCAAGTTTCCAAGAGAAAAATTTCAGCGGGTAATAATTACAAGCCAGATAAAAACCCAATTATAGCATACTATTTGGAAAATATTTTGAAGAATCACACATATACAGTACAGTACACTAACATTATGGGCATTTACTCAATAAATTTTGACTATGTCTACACTTAAGTAGCCATCATCCAAGACACCTGTGTGGCTTAACCAGTTAAGCATCTGCCTTCAGGTGAGGTCATAATCCCAAGGTTCTGGAATTGAGTCCAGCATCAGGCTCCTTGCTCGGCAGGGAGCCTGCTTATCTGCCTGCTGCTTCCCCTGCTTGTGCACTCTCTGACAAATAAACAAAATCTTTAAAAAACATATTAAAAAAAAAAAGTAACCACCATCTGCAGGTGGCAAGATACAGAATACTTCCAGCAGCCCTGAAGGCTCCTTTATACCCTTAACCATACAATAATAATGCCCAAGGTTAGTATTTTTACCTTGTCAGCAGGATTAATCTGACCCATCTTTGAATTCTGGATAAAGAGAAATATACAGAGTATACAGAGTATATACTCTTTTGCTCACTGAAATCTATCCATTTACTGTGTTCAGCAGCCACCTAAAGCATTGCATTGTATCAAATACCACATTGTATTTATCCATTCTATTGGGTCACTTCTATTTTGGAGCTATTAGAAATGCTCATGAATATTTACATGTATTTCTCTGGGGTATATATAAAACATAGGAGAACTGCTGAGTCATAGGGAAGGCTCAGCTTAATTAAGAAGTTGATATAGCCAGCTTCCTAAAGTAGTTATGCCAATTTACAACCCACCAACAATGTTGCTCTACATCTTTACCAACACTGGGTGGTATTAGTCTTAGATTTTAGCTGTTTTACTGGGTGTATGGTGGTAAGACTTTAATTTGCTTTATCCTGGTAACTAATGTTGAGTATCTTTTTATATGCTTAATAGGTCATTTAGATATCTTTTTTTTGTGAAGTTCATGTGGACTATCTCTTAAAAAACTCATCTGTACAAATTCTATGTCCCAAATGCATCTTATGTTGGAACCATGTATTAAAAGTATTTTTTCCCAGTTTATGGATTGCCTTTTGTCTCCCTCATGCTTTCTTTTGATGAAGTTCCTTATTTTAAGGATTTATTTATTTATTTATTCGAGGGGGGGGGGGGGGGGCCAGGGAAGGGGGGGGGGGGGAGGGATGGAGGGAGGGAAAGAGAATTTCCAGCAGACTCCCTGATGGGCTCTATCTCATGACCCTGATATCATGACCTGAGCCAAAATCAAGAGTCAGACACTTAACCCACTGAGCGACCAAAGTACCCCAAGAAGTTCCTTATTTTTCTTAATTAATTTTAATCAATCTTTTTTGGTCACTGTGTTTTACATCTTGTTCAAGAAATTTTTGCCTCCTCTAAAGATATTTCCTTATGTTTCCTTCTAGATTCTTTAATGTTTTCTCAGCTATCTTATTTGATAATCCTTAATTTTGTGTCTGGTTTGAGGTAAACATCAAGTTTCATTTTTACCCACACAGATATCCAACTGATTTAGCACCTTTTATTGTAAAAAACCACCTTTTCTCCATAGAACTGCAGGGGAGTGTAGAAAAATCAGGTGACCATACACATGAATGGGTCTATTTCTGGAAATTCCATATAGTCCCATTAACCTGTTTATTTTTACATCAGTACTACACTGTCTTAATTATTGTAGCTTTTTATAAAGTCTTCGTATCTGGTAATAAAAGCATTCCAACTTTGCTAAGATTGCCTTTGCTAATCTAGGTTCTTTTGTATTTTCAAATATATTTTAAAATTGGCTTTTCTATTTCCCCACACCCCAACTTGCGGGAGTTTTAATTGGGAATAAGTACAGTTCAGGGAGAATTAACTTAACAATTTTGAGTTTTCCAATCCATAAACACGGTATCTCTTTTATTTAGGTTGTCATTTGTTTCTCTCAGCAATGTTTTGTAGTGTTTATGTGACAGTCTTGTACATTTTCATTAAATTGAGGGGGCACTGCTGTGTAAACATGTTTTCTTATTTCGTTTTCTAATTGTTTGATATTAGTATCAATATCACTGATTTTTGAATACTGACTTTGTTTCCTATTCTAACAGTCTGAAGATCCCTTTGGATTTGCCAAGTATACAATCATATCATCTGTGAAGGCAGTTTTCTTTCTTTTTCAATTTTTGTATCTTTTATTTTTCTTCACTGAATTGGCTAGGACCTCCATGACAATGTTGAAAAAACTGTGCTAATAGTCTTCCTTGTCTTGTTTCTGAACTTAAAGGAAAGAGTATTCAATATTTCACCATTATGACAGCCACAGTTTTGTACATTACTCTAGTTTGCTAAGAACTTTTATCAGGAAGGGTGCTAAAATTTATCAAATACTATATATTCTCATCTATTGAGATAATCATATAGTCCCCCATCTTACTCTGTTAACATGACTTATACTGAGTATTTAGCTTCCCTTGGATTCCAAGAATAAACCCCACCAAATTATGACATTATTTTTCTTACTGTAAGATTCAATTTGCTAATAATTTGCTCATGATTTCTGTGGCTATATTTATGAGATAGGGGCTGATAATTTCCTTTCCTTCATATCTGTCAGATTTGGGTATTAGGGCTGTGATTTAAAAAAAAAAAAAAAAAACGTTGGGAAGTGTTCTTTTTCTGTTTTCTGTGAGAGGCTATATAAAATTGACCTAATTTCTTCTTTAAATGTTTAGGTCAGTAATGACATCAAATGAGCATGTAATTTTCTTTTTGAGAAGTATTTCAAGTATAAATTAATTTTAACATATGTAAGACTATTCAGATTTTCTATTCCTTGTGTGAGTTTTGCCAAAGTGAGTTTTTCATCTAAACTATAAAATTTATTAGCCTTGTTTACAAACTCTTTTGTCCTTTAAAATAATTTTCTCTAAACCACTTGAGGATAGACTGTATATATACATCATGCTCCCTTATCAGTGTATTACTTCCTAAGAATATTCTCTTACATATAGCACAGAATAAGTTATCAGATTCAGGGAATTTAACACTGATATAAATCTTCAATGTGAAGAATAGACTACAATTTTAACAACTGTCTTAATCACGTCCTTTATAAAATTTTCTTTGGCTCTTGTACAGAATTCAAGCCAGGATTACATTATTGCTTTTAGTTGTTCCATGTCTTTACTCTCCACTACTAGTCATGTCTCCTGTATCTTTTTTGATATTGGTAATTTGTTTTCTATTTTGTATATTATTATTATTTCTAGGAGACTTTTCATATTATTAATCTCAACAACTTTATTTTTTAAAATTATACATTTGCTTTTCATTTGATTCATTACATGTGATTTCTGCTCTTATCTTTATTATGTATCTTTCCTTCTACTTTTTTGGGGGTTATATTTGCTTATTCTTCTATTGTCCTGAAATAGAAGTTTAATGTTCAGACTCCCCCCTATACACACACACACACACATAAAGCTATACATATCCCTCTAAGGATTGCTTTTGCTGCAACTGCACAAATTTGACACGTATTTCGTTATTATTCAGGTCAACATATTTTATAATATTTAACTGCTATTTCTTTGTTAGCCAATAAGATATGTAAAAAGACACTGCTTATTTCTAAATATTTGAGAATTTTCCAGTTATTTGCTACTGGTTTCTAGTTTATCATTAGTGCAATCAGAGAATCTGAGACCTTGTTTTTTTCAAATTTACTGAGATTTCCTTCATGGTATTATCATATGGCGTATTTTAGTAAATGTTCCATACATATTTTTTTAAAAGATTTTATTTATTTATTTATTTGACAGAGAGAGAGAGAGATCACAAGTAGGCAGAGAGGCAGGCAGAGGGGGGCGGGGGGGAAGCAGGCTCCCCGCCAAGCAGAGAGCCTAATGCGGGACTCGATCCCAGGACTCCTAGATCATGACCCTAGCCGAAGGCAGCGGCCTAACCCACTGAGCCACCCATGCGCCCAATGTTCCATACATATTTGAAAAGTGTGTATATCCTGTAGTTGTCAGGTAAAGTGTTCTATGTGTGTCAATTAGGTCAAGTTTACTTTGTTGTTTAAATCGACTAGATGCTTGATGAATTTTTTCCTTTGTTTTATTAGTTACTAAGAAAGGGGCATTACTTGATCTACATGCTTGTGGTTTTGTCTATTCTAACCTTTTGGTTCTATCAACTTTTCCTTTTTTGTGCTTTAGATCTGCAAAATTAAATACCTAAAAAATTTAAGATTGTTATATCTTCCTGCTGAATTCATTCTTTTAACATTAATCAATACCCTTCTTTACCTCAAGTGATACTTCTTGCCTTACTTAATATTGCTGACACATACAGCCATATATAGCCAACCAGGCTTCTTTTGGTTAATATGTATATGATGTATTTTTCCCACTCTTGTACTTACTCATCTGTGCCCTTAAATTTAAAATATGTCCCTTGTACGTAGTAGAACTGGTCTTCTGGGCTTTGTCTTGACTGTTTACTCCTTTCTTATTTACTATAATTATGGACAAAGTTGAGTTAAGGTCTACCATCCTGTCACTTGCTTTGTTATCACATGTTCTTCATTCCTTTATTTCTCTTTTCTTGCATTTCTTTGGAATAATCAATTATCTTTAATTATTCCATTTTCTCCTCTACTTGCTTTTTAGTTACATGTTCTTTTTCTTTTGGCAGTCTAGAGATGACAAATGTTATTTTTTTAAAAAAAGATTTTATTTATTTAATTGACAGAGAGACAGCTAGAGAGGGAATACAAGCAGGGGGAGTGGGAGGGGGAGAAGCAGGCCTCCTGTTGAGCAGGGAGCCCATGTGGGGCTCCATCCAATCCCAGGACCTTGGGATCATGACCTGAGCTGAAGGCAGATGCTTAATGTCTGAGCTACCCAGCCGCACCAACAAATGTATTTTTAATTGAGTTATCATTTTCTAGCCTTTTGTTCTATAGTTGTCCTATATTGCTTCCACACATTTGAAACCCTACAAGTTATAATTATTATTTTAAATAGTATTAATTTATATTTACACATATTATCCTTATTGTTGTTCATTTATTTCTGCAGTTCTGTTCTGGGATCATTCTCTTTCAACATTAACTTTAATACTTTCTAGTACCAGTCCAAATCAATACATTTTCTCAACTTTTGTGTCTTTATTTTGCCTTCACTTCTGAAGGACATGCTCACTGTATTTACAATTCTAGGCAGCATTCTTTCCTTTCCTTCAGCAGACTGAGAGGCTTTTCTATTGTCATCTGGTGTCTATAGTTCCAAGTGATGTATCAACCGTCATTGCTCTCCTAAAGGTACTAACTTATCTCCTCTGGCAGCTTTTAAGATTTTCTTTTTCTTGATTTTTAGCAGTTAAGTCTATGATGGGTCTCAGCAGGGTTTTATCTGTATTTTTGCTACCAGAATCCACAGAGCTTCTTTAATCTGTGTTTTGGTATCTTGATCAGTTTTGGAAAATCCTTGGTCAATATTACCTCCATCCTGTATCTCCTTTCCTCCTGGGACTCCCCCATTATGCATGCTAAAACTTTCAACTATCTCCTGCTTTATTTCCCCTCCATTTTTTTCTCAGCACTGCATAATTTCTACACAACCCTTTTTTCTAGCTTACTACTGCATCTGTTTCTAGTGTGCTAATAAGCCCAACTCTCAAATTCTCATTTTTAGCTAATGTATTTTTTTTAGTTGTAAAGTTTCCAGGACTCTGGTAAAATTTTCCATCACTTCTTATCTTGAGCATATTAAATCATTTACAGTCTCTTGGTGATAATTCTAACATCCAAATTATCTATGGATTTGTTCCCCTTTTTCCTCTTGATTTTTGGTCAGTTAAGCCTGTCAGCAATGTCCTGTACATTTTGCTGAGTTAAATATCTGATTATGAATGAAAATTGTGTAAGTTGTAGATGACAATCTTCTTTTTAGCAGCAGTAGGTAGAGTGACAATGATTTACATTTTCTTGAGGGCTATGGTCTACTTCAGTTTTGCTCTCAATCTTAAGGAGTGGCCACGATGGGGTATCAACAGAAACCTCAGAGTGTAATATAGCCTTTTTAACTTGGCAGTCTTCAACTGTTACCTCTGGCACTAAGGTAATGCTGGAATCTCTACTCAGAATTTTAGCTTCCAGTTACTGTTTTCTTCCGGGTTTCTTAGAATCTTCTCTTGCACGTGTGTACCTTAAAAGTCAGTCAATGACTTCAGGAGGACCAGACTACAGATTTTAGGGTTAGAGTCTATGTGGTTCTCTCCTCTTTCAGATTTATGCTCCAACTGTTTTAATGGCCTCAGACATCCATCTCTCCTCTAATCCAGTAAAACTGCCACTTTTTGTTTGGGATCTACTCCCCTATACCTCCAGGAAAAAAGCTAGAGTGACTGGTGAGCTTACTGGTGCTTACCTTTTCTCAAAGATTGAAACCCTCAAACACTTCCTGTGTTGATTGCTCAAGTAAATATAGAAAAAGACACAAAATATGATTACTGGCCACACATTAAATCCAGATGATTACATATAAAGAAATTTAAAGAATACCTTGCAAAGGCCTAGACACTACCGGCCCTAACCCCATATTTTACCAGTCCTAACTCAATCACACTATCTTGGTGAGAGGATCAAAGTCTCCTCCTCCTGATAGGTAATCTTTCTGCAAAATCATGTCTACATCAGGAAAGGGGGAAAATATGAAGATCCAAGGATCAAATCCAGTCCAATGCCTGGTTTTGTGAACTGTTATTATTTTTTTTAATGGAAAAGAGACATAAAAATTATATAACATTTCAGTGTCCATATATAGTATTTTACTGGAACAGAACAACTCTTGTTATTTTTTTTTCTTCCTCCCACCGTTATGTATTATCTATGGGCACTTTGGTCATACAATGGCAGAGTACATTAGTTACAATTAGTTACAATGGAGACTTGGAGACTGGGCATTCCCACTTCACACCACTTCTTATGGTACTACAAATTTCAGAGATACAGTAATAACTCAAAAGTGTCTTGAGTGTCATGCTTGTTGCTGTACTGCAACATTTTGCTCTTAGTACAGCAACGTACTGATTTTATTACAGTGCATACTCATCATGTTAAATCAGAAAAACAGAATGCAAATGTTATGCTTTTAAAGCACAGTGGAGTGTGGATTATTTTGTTACTGAATTAGATGGCTAGGCATTGTATTTGTAATATTTCAACTGTGCTTAAAAATATGTACATATATATGTTCACGTTACCAGAATAAGCACTCATCACAACATCCCCATTTCACCAGAAAGCAACAGTCAGAAAAACTTAAAAATTTTAAATAGAATCTCATCACAGCAGAATCTCTTCACAAAAATAAAAATGAGACTGCAGCGGAAGCTAAGTTTCTAACTGGCTCATGTATTAGCAAGAGAGAAAAGCCATTTACTAATGGTGAGTTAATGAAATCAAGTTTGATTGGAAAAGCCAAAGAAGTATGTCCCGAGGCAATAAACTTATTTAAGACTATTAACCTTTCTTGGGGCACCTGGGTTGCTCAGTGGGTTAAGCCTCTGCCCTCAGCTCAGGTCATGATCTCAGGGTCCTGGGACTGAACCCCGAGTCGGGCTCTCTGCTCGACGGGTAGCCTGCTTCTCCTCTCTCTCTCTGCCTGCCTCTCTGCCTACTTGTGATCTCTCTGTCAAATAAATAAATAAAATCTTAAAAAACAAAAACAAAAACACTATTAACCTTTCTTTAAAAACAGTTCTTGAAATGTTGAGGACAATGAGAGCAACATCAATAACCAGTCAAAAAACAAAAAAACCACAAATGATTTTGAATGGTCTTCCTTGGCTCTTAGGGCGTTCACAGATACTACTGATACTCAGCTGTTTCTTATTTGGGGAGCCAATACTAAATTAAGTGACTGAAGTTAGTGTCTGAATTGTCTGAGTGGAACTACAGGCAAAATATTTTCAAGAGGAAAGCCTGGGTGGCTCAGTCGGTTAGTATCTCCCTTTGGCTCAGGTCATGATTCCAGGGTCCTAGGACCAAGCTCCACATCGGCCTCTTTGCTCAGCGGAGAACCTGCTTCTCCCTCTGTCTGCTGCTCCTCTCTGTTTGTGCTCTCTCTTGCTGTCTCTCTGACAAATAAATAAATAAAATCTTAAAAAAAAAAAGGTAAAAAAAAATTTTTTTTTCAAGAAGCCAAGAAAAAAAACAAAATGAAAAGTGATGGTGGAAAAAATACAAATGGAACTCAAAAAAACCTAGCTGGACAATTTTACAAAGCTTATGGAAATTTAAGGGGTCTATAGTCTATGAAGCAATTGATCAGCAGAACGGCATTTAATTTTTTGTTCTTGTTTTTTTTTTTTTTTTTAAAGGGGGGAGAGGCAGAGGGTGAAGCAGAGAGGATCTTAAGCAGGCTCCCAGCCCAGTGCAGGGCTTGGATCTCACAACCCTGAGATCATTACCTGAGCCAAAATTGACTTAACTGAATGAGCCACCCAAGTGCCCCAAGAGAAAGATATTTTAATTGATTAGGTATTGTTGAACCGGTGGTATCACTAGTGAATGTCATTAGTGTTCATGAACTTAACCACTGTCAGTTCCATGGATAATTTGTCAGAAATAAAAACTGAGTATCTTGAATTGCCCCACCACACTGCAGTATGATGGCCTAACAGTGACAGCTTTATTTTGATTTTTTTTTGAGCTCAGGGCCAATACTGAAATTTTTCTGAATGACAATAATCACTATCACTACTATGGGAAGTTTTATAAATTAAGATTTTGCTATAAACCTGATGGTGTTTCCTAATAATTCAATCTAAAATGTAAGGCAAAAAATACTTACACGCAAAACATATACTGTGGTAAGTCATTTTGTTAACTAATGCTGCCTGAATCACAAGCAAATGTCAAAGCTGGTTTATACATTCCCAGTGCTGTCAAAAGTAAAAACAGGGTATTCATTTCCTAACAGATTTGCAATGAGTATATTTTCTAAGCTCAAACCACAGTTCCAACAACATTCTTTAGATCTCAATGCTAGTGCAAAATATATCAACATCTATTTAACTGCGTAGTTGAGGAGCTTCTTTCTACCTAGCCCTCTACTGGAATTGATTAGTGTGCAATGTGATGACATGCTAAAAGGCATGTATCAAGAGGGGAGTAACAGAATTCTATCAACGCTTTCCAAATGATGACTAAAATCATTAACTAAAATCATATGCTTGTGGATTGATATCAGTATTTGGCAGTACCCGTCTGTGTTAAAAGATACCTTCCAAGATGAAAGACGAAGATCTCATTACAGATCAGCATTAACAGACGAACACTTGCAATTGAACCTCAATTAAACAGGATACTCTTCTTCTCCCAAAAGAAATTCCCTCTTCCTATGACTACACAAACTGTACTCATTGTATTTCAAATTTCATATTCGCGTAAAAACTTTTTCAATTCAGGTCTTTTAAGTTACAAACGGTATGTGAAATACAGGTGTTTTTATGCGTAGTTTGTATATATTAAATTTTATGTTTCAATAACCATGTGCTCTTTTTTCCAGCAAGTTCTAATAACTGTCTTCTCTAAAATAGAAAGGATGCCAAGAAAAAATCAACCCCACTACTATCATGTTTGCCCCATGAAATCTTAGTAATCTTCATTAACCTTTAATATTTTTTTAAATTTATTTATTTGACAGACAGAGATCACAAGTAGGCAGAGAGGCAGGCAGAGAGAGAGGAAGAAGCAGGCTCCCCGCTGAGCAGAGACCCCGATGCGGGGCTCGATCCCAGGACCCTGATATCATGACCTGAGCCAAAGGCAGAGGCTTTAACCCACTGAGCCACCCAGGCACCCCAACCTTTAATATTTTAATTCACACTTAGTCTACTCTATCCTGTCCCCCCAAATTTACTCAAGGATATATATAAATCAAAAGCAAAGTTAACTTAAATCCAGACTAATTTCCCAAATTTTTTTCCTGTAGGATGAAATGGCAATTTCACCATTATTTAGCACACAAGTCTCCCTTTAAGCCTCAAAAAGTAAAAAAAGTTTAAAAAAAGTAAAATTTTCACAAGTGGCTAAAATGTGGTATTTGGGTTTTAAGTGAATGAATTAGGCAGCGATCATAATTTCAATTTAAGTCTCCTGATAGAAATAATTAATGTGGCCTTCAGGAGCTCTGTGCAATACCTCAAACTATAATACTGTGTATATACATGAACATATTTTTCTGAGAAGGCCTATGACTTTCATGAATTCTCAACGGGGCCTGTGAATAACCATAAGTTAAAAAGTGATTACAGATATACTAGTAAACAAATAGTGAGAAAAGAGTATAGAAAAGTAAGATACAGGCGAGAGCCAGATGTTTCAGGAACAGAGATAGAGTGCCCCAACCCTATAGGATCAGAGTGTTACCCCCTCTTCCACTATGTTGACAACTGCATGGTACAAAACAATGGTGGACAAAACTGCTGGCACCCTGGCACAAACCAAAGCAGTGGCACCAAACTGTAGTGGTAGTCGTGATGGCGTCCACTGCCATGCACTTTCAGTGAAACAAAAAAGTCCAGTTTCACTGAAGAATGCCCTCGAGTAATAAAAATTACCAATTTTATTAAATCTCCTCTGCTGAGTATGTATCTTTAACATTCTGTATAATGAAATGGAAAGTATCCATGAGCATTCCTGCTGCATACCAAGGCGCAATGGCTGTCTTTAAGAAAAGCCCTCGTGTGACTGTTTTAGCTCCAAGCCGATCTAGCCACATTTTCCACAGAAGATTTTTATTGTAAAGCACAACTGACAAACTATAGTTATTTACACTTAGATATTTAACAGATACTCTGGAAAATGAACAAAGTGAGCCTGTCATATCGAGGAAAACAAGTGACAGCATCTGTGCTAATGATAAAACCCAAGCTTTCAAGTGAAAATTAAAATTTGGGAAACCTTGTATCTAACACCATGAATTTGACAGCTTCTCCATACTTAGAGACTCTTCAGATATCTTGTAGAATTAACAATTATGATTTTTAAAAAAAGATTTTATTTATTTATTTATTTGTTAGAGAGAGAGAGAGAGAGCGAGCACAGGCAGACAGAGTAGCAGGCAGAGGCAGAGGAAGAGGCAGGCTCCCCACCAAGCAAGGAGCCCGATGTGGGACTCGATCCCAGGATGCTGGGATCATGACCTGAGCCGAAGGCAGTTGCCCAACCAACTGAGCCACCCAGGCGTCCCAACAATTATGATTTTTAAAATACTGTGTTAGATGTGTCAACGTTTGAACATCTGCATAACTTGGTTTAGCTGGTATTTCCAAATGACCAACGCATGTGACAAAGAATGTGTAAGATACATTTAAAGTGCAAGATCACTGGATTTTCATGTAAAGTAATAAAAAAACTCACCGATATTTCAGATTCCACATTACAACTAAGCCTTAAGAAATTACCACTTGTTGATTTTTAATGTAACATAAAAGAATACCCACAATTATTTAAAAAGACTACTAAAATACTCCTTCATTTTCCAACCCCATATCTGTATGATTAATCCTATAAAACCATATCACTATTTTTGTTGTTTTAGAAAGCATTGTTTATGCTAACATGTAATGGATTATTATTGATGAATTAAAAAATAGATATTTTAAAATTGTTTTACTTCTAATACAGTACTCATAAGTCACATAAATAAAAGCTCTTGTCCTCCATTCTTTTTGTAGTATAAAGTGGTCCCTGGACTCAAAAAGTTTGAAACCCACTGGTCTAGTCCCTAGCTAAAAGAAGGCATACAACAAATCCCCTTAAATTACCTTTCACCACAATGTTCTGCCTAGAAACATCTCTGTCCCTCAACACCAACACTAGTATGCCAAGCCAGATTACAAACTCTGGATGATGGAAAAGGAAAGAAGTGTTTTACACATACGTACACATATATAAGAAAAGTGGTTGTATGCAATTAATATAATGTAGAGGACAAAATATATGTTAGATCTCACAAGGAATAGTCTTCTCAAAAATTACTATGCAGAGTGTTCAGGGCTCAGCAGCATAGAGTCCTCTATTACCTATTTCTCAGTTCAGGTTTATACTAAACCGTAACAGCAGCTAACCCCTTGAGCTTTTATTATGTATCATGAATTGTTCAAAGTGATTTATCTGTTCAGTCTCTAAAGGTATATTATGGGAGTAGATATTTAATACCATCCTCAATATGCAGAAGAAACTAAGCCAGGGTTGAAATTAAAATACATGCAGAACCTGTACCCTAAGCCAGTATAAACATGGCCTCCCACTCTATCAATACTGATGTATCTTGAGCAAATACATAACTGAGTGAATATCTATCATTCAGGATTAGCTACTGCAGGTAAGGCCCAATATTCATAAAATACATTCCTTATGGTCACTGTATAATTTAATCTTTCTCTCTCTCAGAAGCCTGGTCATTTTCTCTGATTACTTTGGTTCAATTATTTGGTAAATATTCAAATAACATAGTTGAAACCTACAAATACCTATGAAGTTTCCTTCTCAATTTACTAACTGAAGTAAAAACTCAGTATAACTATGAAATATATCATTCAAGAAAGCTATATAATAGATGTCCTTAAACTTGATTTCTCTCAATCTTGAAAATAGTAGGTAAAACTAGGGGAAAAGTTAAAGTGGTGTTAGACAAATACTCAAAGCAAGAAAATGCTTTGGTCAATCTCTGATTGACTAGATGGGAACTTAGGGATATTCTGATGAACATTCTGGGGATGAAATTCCCTTAGAGTGAAATAAACTGTATCAAAACCTCCAAATTACACAGTGTCAGCACGTATCACGATCCAAAGGCAATGTTCCTACAATTAGATAAAGACCTCTTACTTGTCCTTGCACAGACGCTGGTAAATTTGGGAAGGCAGAAAGAGCCCTGAGGCCAGGGATTTTCAGGAAGATATATACACCCTCCTCAAAAATCACTCTGCTAGACATGTGAACAGAGTAAAGGCAGAATAAAGGACAACTGCCACTGTCCTTTTACTACTTTTTTCTACTGCATTACAAGTACCCACCTAGACCAGGGACTGAATTCCTCCACCACTAGGAAAAGACTGGCTACTGGTTATTTATACTTAACTTCAGAATGAGTTTCTGTATTTTTATTCTTCTACCTCTAAGTGAAGAATAAAGACTATTTCCACTAAAACATTTTCAATTTTATCTAACAGATGGAAAGCCTCTGTTGTATGGTGTATTTCAAAAAACGAGGTGTAAAAAAAAAAAAATTGCATTCCACCTACTAATAACCAAGACTTTGAAGGCAATCCAATTCAATCCTGGGGAAAGGTTGAGGTTATATAAGAAAAGAGATGGGACCCCGATGACTTCCTCCTTCCTATATTCACTGATCCTCTATGTTTCCAGGGAAAGTAGGCCTTTAAAGGATTACACAGCTACTAGAAGGGCAGTGACTTCTGTGCCAGGTTATGTATAAATTTGTATCCACTCAAAATTAAATTCTAGAAAATTCAACTGGGAATTCCCATCATCCACTGCCACACCACTGCTAAACCTACTGCATTTACAAACCATTTCTCTTTCTTTTTTTAAAAGATTTTATTTATCTATTCGACAAGGAGAGATCACACACAAGTAGGCAGAGAAGCAGGCAGAGAGGAAGGGAAGCAGGCTCCCTACTGAGCAGAGAGCGCTGTGGGGGCTTGATCCCAGGACCCTGGGATCATGACCTGAGCTGAAGGCAGAGGCTTTAACCCACTGAGCCACCCAGGTGCCCCTACAAACCATTTCTTCTCTTTGCATCCCTATATTCCAAGTCTTCCAGGATAACCTTTGTTTCAGAAATACTTAAATGATTTCAATTATTTCTAGATATCTCAACATATATACCAATATTATTCTACCTCTGTTAGAATTGAGAACACATGCCTCCAGAATATCAAAATCATTAAATAGTAAACATGGAAAGTAAGATAATAGAGGGGAAAAAAGCCTACTAGATTAATCCCAAATTTTAATATATAATCCTCGCTCTAGATTCAGATGTAAATAGATTTCTAAATCCCAATGAATTTGAATCTTGGATTTAAATATTTACCAGAAAAGCTCCAGCTCTGCATTCAAATAACAAAATGAAACACTTATGGACTACTTCAAAAATTTCTCTCTCTTATTGGAATGAATTAACAGGAAAACAAACCTAATTCCCGAGTCAGTTAAAAAATGTTCCTCCTGGGACGCCTGGGTGGCTCAGTTCGTTAAGCGGCTGCCTTCGGCTCGGGTCATGATCCCAGCGTCCTGGGATCGAGTCCCACATCGGGCTCCTTGCTCAGCAGGGAGCCTGCTTCTCTCTCTGCCTCTGCCTGCCCCTCTATCTGCCTGTGCTCACTCTCTCTGACAAATAAATAAATAAAATCTATAAAAAAAAAAAAAATGTTCCTCCTTTATATATCCTCTACCTTCTTATCCAGGAAGAAGCAAGAGAAGAGAGAAAGTATTCCTTAGATGATCATCCCTACTCCCCAAACTGCTCTTTTCTAACAGACCTGGCTCTGGATCTATACACAACACCTTCCCTGCGGAACCTGAGGTTGCCAGGAGCAGCTAGACTAGCACTTCCTTCAAACCACCTAAGCTTTAGACTTCTGGTTCATAATTAAACAATTTAATTGGGGGGGGGGGCTTTAAACACTCTGGCAGTTCCTCAAAAGGCAAACATATAGGCTTAAGAATGACCCAACAATTCCATTCCTAGCTATATACCCAAGAGAAATGCCCACACAGAAACCTGAACATGTTATAGCAGTATTATTCACAATAGTCAAAAAGGGGAAACAATTCTAATATCTGCCAAGTGATGAGCAAATGTGGTATATTAATACAATGGAATATCATTCATCCACAAAAGGAATGCAATACTGACACATGACACAATATGGATGAATTTTTAAAACATGAGAAGAAGCCAATCACAAGAGAGCACATATTACATGTTTTCATTTATATGAAATGTCTAGAACAGACAGAATCCTAGAAACAGAAAGAATAGTGGTTACCTAGTGCTAGGAGAGGGCTGAAAGGAAAAAAGGAGTGTTGGCTAATCACAATAGGGTTGTGTTTGAGGGTGGTGGTGGTGAAATGTTCTAAAATTGTGATGGCTGCACAGCTGTGACTATACTAAAAAACATTTAATTATACACTTCGAATAGGTGAATTACACAGTATATGAATTATATCTCAATAAAATTTTTATTTAAAAAGAGAGCTTTAATGTGGTTTTATTAATCTAGTTCATGTTTTAAATTCATTCCTTTTTTTAACCTTCAAAAGGACACGTAAGAAAGCTTCCTATTTGCTTAGTCTGTATCAGCCTAACAGAATTTTTAGAGTATGATCCATTAGAAAGGAAATGATCACAGTTTCACAAATTCAGACATATATACACACATAGTATATATACACATATGATATACATAATAACATATATATATAATAGGCATGTGTTAATTACCAACTGGTACAAACGAGTTTGTTTTTTTAAAGATTTTATTTATTTATTTATTTGAGAGAGAGAGAGAGAGAGAGCACAAGAGGGGAAGGGTCAGAGGGAGAAGCAGACTCCCTGCCGGGCAGAAAGCCAGATAAGGGACTCAATCCCAGGACTCCTGGATCACGATTCTAGCCGAAGGCAGTCTCTTACCTAACAGAACCACCCAGGTACCTCAAACGAGTTTTTAAACACCTGGATGAAGTCTGGTTGGGAACAGAGCTAGTGGGAAGCAGTTTCTCATCCTATCCTCTTCCCAAAGGCATCAATCTACTCAGTTCATTTCACCTCCTCCCAAAATAAACGCAACATTTCTAATGTGAATAAAGTTTGCAAGGTGATTATTCTATACTCCCACTGCCATCCTAACTCCTTTTGGAACTAATAATCAAAGTAAAAAGCTTTCACCGGGTTTTCCAGGACACCCACAGGAATGAGACAATTTAAAGAACCAGTCAAGAGCACTATTATAAGCCACAAGAATGTGGTAACAGGGTCACTACAGGGGATAGTGTGGCCAGCATCTTTGGCTTTTAATACCAAGTAAAACCTAACCCAATATACTGGAGGAATATGCACTATTCACACAATAAATTAGTATAGTGCTTTGCATTAAATAACGAACATTTTTAGGGGCGCCTGGGTGGCTCAGTGGGTTAAAGCCTCTGCCTTCGGCTCAGGTCATGATCTCAGGGTCCTGGGATCAAGCCCCGCATCGGGCTCTCTGCTCAGCAGGGAGCCTGCTTCCCCCTCTCTCTGCCTGCCTTTCTGCCTACTTGTGATCTCTCTCTCTCTCTCTCTGTCAAATAAATAAATAAAATCTAAAAAAAAAAACAAAAAAATAAAACCGAACATTTTTAAATGTTCTAAAGGCATTTTGAAATTATTATCGTATGCCCACTCAAAAAAGAAAAAACACAAAGCAACTCATAAAATATAGTTATTGCAAGTGTTACAGCTGATTGGCAATTTGATACAATAAAAAAAATCAAGAGCATATTCTGGAATTACAACCAACATTTTAAAATGAGATGAAGTCCTGCTGATGTCCCCTAATGTGGAGGCATTCTGACAGAATTTTAACTTGTATGTTTATTTAATACTTAAAAAAAAAAATCTAACTGTAGCTACTCTGCTAGACAGCTTTACAAAATACCATCATTTCAATCTCAGTTAAATTAAATGAGCAAATAACATCACTGAAAACCAAGGCAGACAAAAAAAATTTTTGTTTGAAGACTAAAAATAATTACTTTTTAGAAAATCCAAATCTGTTCTGGATGTCTTTGAGTAGGTCTAGATTTTGGAAGGGGAAAATATAAGGAGTCTGCAGAATTTAAGAAGTCCAAGGAGGTACTGTCAAACTAAATATACTTCCTGGGATTAAAATGCAAGTAATGAAACTCTACTGATGGGAGTGTGCTGAATATATGAACCGAGAGAATGCTGGAAAAGCCAAGAAATCACTTCAGACTGGGAGCTCCTTGTGTTTTCTCTTTGGATTCCTGGTGACTAGCATAAAGCAGGTCAATACATGCTTGCAAATTTAAAAGGGGAAAAAGTTTCCACTAGATTTCTCATTAAAAACAACAACAACAACAAAAAAGGGTGGGAGTGGGGGGAGAAACATCCAAAACTAGAACCAAACATTTAATTTGAATTCACAAAACTAATGGAATCACTCAGCATATCCTTTTCCCTTCACATCTTTCTTCCAATAAACTTAACAAGCCACTAGTGAAGTTTCTGAGTATCATTAAAAAAAAGTGCATCTGACTCAAAAGATTAAAGATCAAATATTTAAAAACATGTAAATCTCCTGTTTTATGCATATAAAGTATACAAATATGTACAAGTGTATGAAAAATGGAAGGAAAGAAGCTGAGATGCAAACACCAGACTTTTAAAATACTTAAATTTACAAATCAAGCCTGGACTTTCCCCAAAGTTACCTAGACATTAAAGTTTCTAAGTGGCTTTATTTCCCTTTTGGAACAATGCACAATTACAAAATACAATTTTTTTCAAAGTCAGTATCTCATAGACCCAGCAAGATGTTCACATCTGTTAAAGTCCACCAAGTCTTAAGCAGTGAACACTGACTACAGGCACCAGGGGGCCTCCCAGGAATAACTTGATAGTAAAGGAAAGGTAAGAGTTCCTGGCAAAACTTTGCTTCTTATCCAGTCTTAAGACTGCTGCAAAGCTTTCACATCTGGAGCAAATAAACTGTAGTCTGTTACACAAGGGGCACACACTGAACTGATGAGATACCGACAAATCCACTGAAAAAAGGAACTAGCTCGCCCCCCCAAAACAATCTTCTTTGATGAATTTCTAAATATAAGTATATACTGCGCTTTCCTGTCGTAAGCAGTTACCTTCAAGTAATCTGAAAGCAAATAATAAGTTAGTGCATATGCACTCCAGAGAAGACTAAATTTTCTTAAAGGGTTATTTTCTTTTCTACACACTCAAAAAGCAATTAGTGGTGACGCAAATTTTAGGGTAAAGGGATTCACCGACGGAATACTACGATTAACTCTGAATATTATCCTGGCCTCTCCATCTTTTCCCTTTCCCTCAATCCCCCACCCCAACATAAAATTGTTCAATAAAAACAGAAGGACCCGGAAACTTCAAAAGCCGCAAAGACTTGTAAATGCCTTTTAAACACGAGAGCGTTCACAATAGACCTTTTCTAAGTTTGTGCAGAAATTAAATCCCGCTCAAACCCGAAAACTAATCCCTTCAGCAAACACGTCTACATATTTCTTCTTTCTCGAGTGCATCTTCAGCTTCTATCAAAGGCTTCTGTTTTACTTTTTTCTCCCACCAAGCCAAATAATAAATAGGTTCTCAACTCCCGCTAATGTTATCGTATCCTTAAATAGAGTTCGTCCCACAGCATCATGTAAAAAATGCAGAAGAGATCCAACAACTGTCTCAACGAGGTTTTTATAAAATTCACTCCCGGAACAAGAATCGGAGGCAGCCAAGGGCAAAGCACAAAGAGAACAGAGAAAAAATACACGTTCCACGGACATACAATGCACAGAAGCTCGCATCCTCGCACCCTCCTCGGGAAGGGTCACCCAGCACTCTTGGGCTCCTCGCATCCCCCGGCTGGCGAGACGACTTGACGGTCCCCGAGGGTCCGCGGGGACACTGTCCGCCGGGCCCCGCCGGACCCCCCGCGGGGATAGCCCCTCTCGCATTGCCTCCCACGGACCGTGTTCCTGGAGGCCGCTCCCCCCCCCCCCCCCCCCCCCCGCCCCCTTCGCCCCCCCCCCCCCCCCCCCCCCCCGCCGGCCAAGCAGCCTCTTCGCCCCCTCCTCCGCTGCCGCCGCGGGGCGGGAACGGGGTCCCCTCGGGTTTTGGCGGCGGAGGGAGAGTGAGGGCTGAAGGGGGCGCCCCCTCCCCGCGGCCGGCCGGGCCCCGCACTCACCCTCCAGCAGTCGGGTGATGAGACTGTCCACGTTCAGCTCCCCGTCCGCCATCTTGTCGGCACCAAACGCTCCTTCCCGGCAGCGGGAACAAGGGCTTCACGGCGGCGGAGGCTGCGGCGACGGATCGGCGCTCCCTCACCTACAAGTCACGCGGCGTTTCGACCCCGGTTCCAACTCCCCCTTTTCCCCGGGCCCTCCCCCCACCCCCTCCCCACCAAGTAGTGGAGCGCGCGTACAGTCGGAGGCACACGCGAGAAATAAATAAATAAACAAGTGGGGCCCCCACGAACCGGGCCGCGTCAGACCCAGCCACCACCTCCTCCTCCTCGGCACCGCCCAACTCCGCAAAGCTCACCAGCGCCGCCGACGGCCCCACCCGCAGCGCCACTCACTGCACACCGCCCTTCCCCGCCACCGCGCCACGCAGCCCTCCGCGCAGGCGCACGGCGCGGGCCTCCGCGGGCCCACCCCGCCGACCGCCCCGGCCTTCGCGCAATCGCACTGGACTCGGTTCTCCCGCCGCTGCTACCGCCGCGGCCTTCGCGCAGGTGCGTCGCCCTCCCTCGCCACTCCCACTGCGCCGACTCGCCGCGGCGGCGCAGGCGCTCCAAGGCTGGCGGGGTTTGCTGGGATGAGGAAGCAGCCTTTAAGCGGAAGGCGCGTAGGCAGTGTTGACCTTCCCGCTTCTCAGGTTCCCTGGCCGGCGCGCTCCGCAGACAGCGTTGTTGGGCCTTTCCCACCTCGTTTTTCTTTTCTTGGATTCCTTCCCTAGTTTTGAAAGCAATTCTTCATGTTTCCGTTAACCGGGAAACGTTGACTACATTGCCCATCTTGGAAACCCAAGTTTACGTGTTTGGATGGAAAAGTTTGACATTGCAAATAAGGGATTTTATACCCTATCGTTCCACCAGGCTAGTTGTCCAAGTGCCTGGGTGAAATATTTTATTTTATTATTTTTTAAGATTTTTATTTATTTATTAGTTAGAGAGAGCGAGCGAGCACAGGCAGACAGAGAGGCAGGCAGAGGCAGAGGGAGAAGCAGGCTCCCTGCCGAGCAAGGAGCCCGATGTGGGACTCCATCCCAGGATGCTGAGATCATGACCTGAGCCGAAGGCAGCCGCTTAACCAACTGAGCCACCCAGGCGTCCCAAGGGTGAAATATTTTAAAGTGTGCTCTGGAACGGTCAGCAATAATATTTCACATGGGTACAGCTCTCTACCTTCTGTACCCTGCTTCCACACATCTTTCATTTCTGTCCACTATGTGCACACTATTTTTCCCCAGTGCTTTTTTGTTCTTACTTCCATTATATTGCTTAATCATCCTCCCTTGTAACTATTTATGGATTTATTTCCTACGCTGGACTATAAGCTTCTACAAGGTAGACTCATCGATTATCTGGCACGTGGAAGAGAAGGACAAAGAAACAAGGAGGTTCTGAAAGGTTGGTTGCCCAGCTGTTCTATGCACCACATAATTCTGCCTTTAGAAAGGCAGGAGGAAGGTCTAGGCAAGCAAGAGTTTTTGGGCTGTTCTAAAAGGTGGTCAGATCAAAGGTCTTTACTCACTCTTCAGGTATTTGTATGGAAACTCCAGCAAGGCCCATTCCCAGGCTCAAGGTGGTGCTTTTCCCACTCACACATCACGAATACTAGGTAACATTGAGATTCCTGTATTTGACCTGGCACTGTTCTAAGGCTTCTACATTATCCTATTTAATCCTTAAATCAGCCCTATGAGGTAGGTACCATTCTCTCTACTTTGCAAATGGGATTAATCGATGTACAGCATGATTAGATAGTAGCCCCAAATTACCCGAGTAACTAACATATCTGGGATTCAAATCCAGGCACCTAGTGCGGGAGTTTGCACTCTTAACAATTGTGATACAGTACCTCCTGGTATATGTAAGCCGAGATGCTTAAATGTGCATGTTCTATCTCATAAACTGGGAAAATAGAAATCATAGGGGTTTCTTTTTGTTTGTTTTGTTGTTATTGTTGTTGTTGTTTTGGGAGGCCAGGGAGGATGCTTTGTCCAATCAAGTGCTTTATAATGGCCCAGATGACTTACAGAGCAAGGATTTCCTAATGCCTTTTTTTCTTCCTCAAACTTTTTCTCCATTTTTGGAATTTAGCTTGTACGTTGATGGTGAGCATAGAACAGATGGTGATCCTGTCTGGAGTAGTTTTCACAGACTTTTATTGCCAGTTCACCTTGGGGGCTTTTAGGGGTGAAGTAATGGCTCATCACATCCTCGTTCTATTAAAGAACATTTTTTATACCCTGTTTTATTCCAGAAGAAGGGACTTAGGGTAGCTTATGAAAATATACCCAGTAGAATAAATTAAAAATAAGTACAGAAAAAAAATAGGACAAAAGAAAACAAACTGGGAAAGATAAAATAAAGCCAGCAGTTTTGAATGCGAAATGCGTGGTGTAAGGAACTATTGGTTTGCTAGAGTTAGGCCACAAATATAATTATAAGCTTTTTAGCAACCAGAGAAAAGATCAGTTGCAAGTAGAGTAAGTATTCTAGCTTAGTTGGAACTGGGACTTGAATACACCAGCTGTGAAGTTGGATGTCACTTTCCCAGAACTCTTCCATGAACCTCTTAAAGAGTAATGCTTGGAAACAAGTAAGTGACTGCTTATCTTCCAATTTTCATGGGGCCCATGAATCCCATGAAAAAGAACTTTGAACCCTGGCCACAATTAGGGTTAAAATACATACAGGCATATTTAATGGACAAAGACACCCAAAGGAAACTCTACTGCACAAGGAGAAAGTAAGCATCTGAAGAGAAATCAACACAAGTGGGGCAAAGAGAGGCCAGTCTCAGCAGAGTTGTGGGAGTCAGAAGGGACTGAAGAGTGGTCCTGAGTACTGCTTGCAGATATCCCCTCCTCCAGGTTTTCTAGTGCTTTGGAACCTTGGGAAGGAAAGGGCGAGTATAAAAATGAAAGAGCTCTATCACTAGAGGTCCAGCCAACTTTTCTGTGAGATCTCCTTCCAAAAGAATTATATAAGAATTCAGATTCAGAATTCCTCAGGTTTTGAAGTTTAGCTGGCGCATATACTATATATTACTTAACACCCCAGCAACTTCTGGGGCAGCTCACTATAATCTGAAACATTATTTTTTTTAAAGAAAATCATATGAATATTCACATCATCTAAGATAAATAAAACTACATTACGTCTCATATCAGTACAGGTCAGATTTGCCATTAAAGTAGCTCCCTTCCTCTGCCTCCCCCTCCCTGATATAAAAATGTATTTATTGAAGGAAATTTGGAAAACAAAGATAAAATATAAAAATCACCTATAATTTCATCAGCTATAGATGACCACTTTCCTGTCTTATACCTGAATGCAATCCTAGTTTATAAAATTGGGAAAATAAAATAAAATTGGGATCATGCCTCACTTCCATTTTATCTTACTTTGTTAAATGAGTTTGGTGCTGCATTTATGTGAAACTCAGCTTTCAAAGTTTATTTGGATTTTAAAACATGGATAAGAGGGGCTTCTAAGGTGGTTTGGTTGGTTAAGTGTCCGACTCTTGATTTTGGCTCAGGTCATGATCTCGGGGTCACGGGATGGAGCCCCATGTAGGACTCTGCTCTCAGTGGGGAGTCTGCTTGAGATCCTTTCTCTCTCTCCCTCTGCTCTTCCCCCTGTTTGCATGTTCTCTCTCTCTCTCTCTTTTAAGTAAATCTTTTAAAAACATGGATAAGAGATAGAGGACAGAGGAAGAGGTAAGAGGTGGAGATCTGGAGACTGGAGGAGACAATGCTACAGGCAGTAGCAACAGAGACAGTTGGAGCCACCATGAGGTTCAAGGGTAGGTGGCTACCAAGCTGAGAGAAACCCCTCTTGGCAGATATTGCCACTAAGGAGACTCTTGGTATGATTGTGAGCAGTGTCCAATTGGCAGAATGGAGGTCATCAGTTAGGGAAACCAGCAGCTTGGAAGAAGAGACATGAGAAGGCTGCCAGCAGTGTAACAGACTTTGGTTGGACCAGGCACTGTGATGGGCAGAAGCCCTGCAGAGCACCCACACCTGGAAACTGGAAGACTTTAGAGCAGGGGACTGATAGGTAGTGGTTCTGACTGCATGTAGGAAATTGCCTCTCAGTCTTTCTGAACATGTGGCAAGACTTGGGAAAGATCATGGTAAGGTCCTGCTCCTTGTTAGATCAGGATGGTTAATCTCACAGACCAAAGGGCAGATGATTAGCTGGGACTCCCAACCCAGGGGGGCTTTAGATAGTGGTGTGCTGGACCTGCTTACACTGGCTTGTGAGAGTCAGTTGTTAAACTTTTCAGGAATTCTGCAAGCCAGTTGTTAAACAGAGCCATTATTTTAAAATTTAATTGCATAGACTGACAAATAAATTATACTAAAAACAAAGGTAATAATTACTCAAAACTCATCATGTCCTATTTATTTTGCTACATTTTACTATTATGTATAGTCTAGTGGTTGTTTAAATTTATTGTATTTGTATGGGGGAAATACTATGCAACGATATGCCACTGTGTATTTCTTGTCCAACTCCATGTTCAGTGACATCACATTGCACATGGTAGGAATATTTACACCAAGGAAATTAGCAAATGCTGTGAATCTATAGCTATTTCTGCCACATAGCTTGTTAAACATTTACTAAACACCACTAGGCTAGGGAGACATTTGGGTTATACATGACAATATCCTTGGGTAATTCCAGGAATGTCTATGGAGGGAAATTAGACTTCCTGATATCAAGGGACATGGGGAATCATAATTTGGGGTATTAATAACATCATGATCTTATATGTACTTACTAACAGAAAATGCCTGAGACTCATCAATGTCCATTAAACAAAGGCAGACCAGTGCTCAGAAGACTCCAACCATCACTATGTTGAGACCAGAGAGGTGTCCCTGTGGATTGTCCTTAAAGAAGGCACTTTGGAATATAGTGGACAGCAGCATCATTATTACTTTTAGTAAACACAGCATAGACTTTCTTAAGAATGTTTTATATGCCTTTCAAAATTGGCCAATAAGGTGTAAAAGTAAGTAGGTTTCGGTAGCAAAATGTGGAGGCTGTGATAGCAATGTACAGCTTTTTGCTGCCCTGGCTATCCAGGGCATCCAAAACAGCTTTATAAATGAATGAATTGACATTCATTGGGCTGGGCTGTCCTTCCATAAATATGATTCCTCTTAGTCAAGTCTTTGATAAGTCTAGAGTGGCAGCAAGTTCTAAATTTTACTAACTATAGCTTGAGGGCAACCATTCTGTATATATAATATCAAATATTATAGGCTTTTGTAGTCAACTCAATCCAAGGATATTGAGAAACCATACAAGGACATGTGCATCAGGAAAGGAGCCAACCCTTAAGATACAGAGCCAGGCTAAGGTCATAGATGAGATCAGGGGCAAGATTTTTTTCTTAAGATTTAGTTGTGGTTTTATTTTATATACATATGAGAGAATAACCAAGTACCAAAGTTATCAGCCAAGTCATAAGGCATGTCCTCAGTCATTTTAGCCCCCTAATTGTAAAGCCAGGTTTAACCAAGTGCCCTTGGCCAATAACTGCCCCCCACCCAATTCTGATGCCCCAACACACACATACGAACTCTCAGTGGAACATTGTCTCTTAAGCTGTTTCTGGTATAACCTTCATTCTAAAATGATTGCAAATAAATGCCTAGTAATTGAAGGAGTTAACTCGCTATATAGAATGATTAACAATAAGACAGTGAGAGTTGGATGGGTAGCTACCACAAAGGAAGACTATTTAATTTTTGAAGAGTTGACCTGTGGTCCTTATTTTTCTCTTGTAATTAGATTACAGGGCCAGCTGTCTATTTAGGTCACTCCTACTTGGTTACAATAAAACCATGTCATCTGCACATATGAAATTGTTTCTCTTTAGGTGCTCTCCGGTCCTGTTCATTCAAGATATGAGGAAATAGCTAAATGTGTTTGTAGGTGAAGAAAAGTATACAAAATATGTGAAAGTTTGTTTCAAGTGAAACAATTTAAATGTTTTGTTTCTAATGATGGCCACTCTCCTCATAGAGCAAATCTGAATTTTGTATGAGTCACCTTTTCAGTTGGAGAGGGTTTACTTCTGAATGGTTTCACAAGTCTGTTTCAGTTGGTTTTGGTAAATAAAACAAAGCATTATTAAGTTTTCTAATGTAGCTATAAAGTGAATAGCTCTCCCCTAAAACCATGTTAAAATTAATGGCATGTGTCTCTTAAAAACTAAACGCAAATGTGTCTGTGAGCTGTAAAAATATTTATTGATCCAACACTGACAGGTCCTGTTACGTGGGAAATACTGGTTAAATAAAATATTTATGAATTATTATTCAAATCTTGACTGAAACCAAATCTGGTCTCTTATAAATACTGTAAATTCTTAATTGAAATGTCCTAATGGTACTTGTTATTTAAGGAAATCTTATAGTGAGTGGACCTTTAAAGCAAAGTGAATAATGAACCAATTAAGTATTTATGAAACATTTAGTATATTTGATTCTCTACTGAAGACATGATCTTCCCAACCATGAAGTAGTTTACTCACTACTATGTGGGGGAAATGACCACAAAATGATTTGGATAGTGGGAAAAGCATTGGCTTGGAGGTGGGAGACAAAATAGCTAAAAAACCTGAGACAGATCTTTCTTTTTCTGAATCTTGGCTTTATTACCTACAAAATTAGTTCATTAATAAATGATTAGCAACATTTCTTCCAGTTCTAATGAGTCTTTAATTCTAAGACATAAAAATGAAACCAAAAATGTAACATAATATTGTACAGGCCGTCCCCAACTTAGGAACTGGATCAACTCCAAAAGGTTAATTGTTTGGAACACAGAATATATTTTCCCACAGAGACTGTGGTACAAATGGTGGTTAAATTCCCAGATCAGTCTGCAAAATCAATTTAATCCTTAATGTATCTGTAGGAAAGTATCCGTGGTAATATAGACTCTAACCACCTATTATAACAAAGTTTATGGGGAAAAGCCATTGAGGATTCTAATTTGGCATTGCAGAAAACATCTATCAGTGTTTCCCACTACCCTGTGCAACTGGCACAAAGACAGTTCCTGTTGTAATTCACAGGCAGATCTGGGCCCTAAATTTGAGACTGTCAGCGTGGAGAGTAAAGGAGCCTGGGATACCTCTGATCCTATAAGGAGAGGTGGACTGAGAACAGTTCACGGTGTCTAGGGGTTTGGTTGCCAGGAAGGAGTTGGTTCCAAACCAAAGGAAAGGGAATGCAAGGGGAAAAGGGAGTAACCATATGTGCTGGGAGCTTTTTAAAAAAGAATATTACTATTGATCTCACTCACTTTGTGGTTGAGGAAGTTGAGATTTGGGAAGGTTAAATTGCATTGTCTTAATAATGAAACTAAAACTTGAATCTGAAACTTATGATTCTTAGCCCAGAGAGCGATCTACTTCTCCCTCCCCCCCCCTTCCTTTCTCCTTCTCCCTACCTCTCTCCTTCTCTCTCTCTCATTTTTACTTGAAAGCAATGGCATTGTACAAGGACCTATTCTTTTCATCCCCTCTTCCCTGTGCAGGAATCACCTAGAAACCTGCACCTTCATGCCCATTCTCATTGTTGGCAGCCTGGCCAGCAACCAGCACAGCAGTTTTCTGTTTTGCCCCACTGTGTTTTAAACAGAGCCACCAGCTCGAAGAATGTGGTCTGGGTCCAGTGGCTGCCATCTGCTCTGATGGCAGGGTGAGTTAGCTCACAGCAGGCTAGGAGTGAGAAGAAAGTGGGTGATTTCACAATGGGTGGCAGTCTTTAGGGATGAGAAGGAAGGAGGGGTTATTTTCAGCCAGAGCCAGGGAAAGGTTGGAGTGCCTGCTTGTACAACTGAGGAGTGTTCCTATAATCAACCCTGATGTGTCCATATTCTTATGCCAGGCCTACAGACCTAGGGCAGGAATGTGGTCCAGACCCTAAGCCTTTTAGAATTCCGAAGAGGGAGAGGGCAATGAGGTCAGGTAAGGCCTTTATACAAGTGATGCAACCAAGGGACATGAATAGGGTGTGAAATATTATGGGGTTAACTTCAGTGTCTTTCAAAGAAAACGGCTATGTGCTTATTGTCAGGATCATCTGGGAACTTTTTAAAAACACCACTACTATTTGATTCCCCTCATCCCACCAAGGAAGCCCTATTTCATTCTCAGCTTTGGGACCCCAGGCGACATATTTTGAAACAATGCCCTGGGGAATTCTGATAGAAACCCACGCATATCTCCTCCACTTTTCATTTGTATACATCTCAAAAAATAAAACAAAGCATATCAAGGAGACTGACTCAGAAGAACCAGGGGAGGGCTCTTTGGGCAAAGGGATCATTTCTGGTAAAGTTCGAAAAAGTAGAGGGAGACAGGAGTACCTGGGGCAGAGGTAGTGGTAGGAAACAACAAGGGGTAATTAAGATGGGCCAGCAAGAGGGAACTGGAATGCTGGGCCAGAGAGTTTAAACCTGAAGTGGTTTTGAAATGATTATGCATTCACTTTTCAGTAAATATCTCTTGAGCGCCTACTCTGTGCCAGGCACTGTTATGTGCTGGCTGTACAGCTGAGAACAAAAGTCTTTTCCTCAACAAGTTTATATCCTGGTAGAGGTGGTGTAGGGTGGTCAGTCCATACCAGTTTGCCTAGAACTTCTGGGATTTTAGCACTGAAAGTCCCTTGGCCCAGGAATCCCCTGGGAAAACCAGGATGGTTGGTTCCCTAGGAGATAGACGGTGTGTGAGTGTGGTGGTAAGGGTCAGGATGAACAACAAAGCAGGGAAAAGGGCTGGGGATAAAGAAGAATGTACTTGATTTTTTTTTAAGATTTTATTTATTTATTTGACAGATAGAGATCACAAGTAGGCAGAGAGACAGGCAGAGAGAGAGGAGGGGAAGCAGGCTCCCCGCTGAGCAGAGAGCCCGATGATGCTGCGATGCGGGGCTGGATCCCAGGACAGGCAGGGGCTTTAACCCACTGAGCCACCCAGGCACCCCAAGAATGTACTTTAGATAAGTTGGTCAGGGAGGATCTCTCTGTAGATGTAACAAATGAGCAACGATCTGAACAGAATGAGAGAGAGAACCATTTACACATTTCAGGGTGAGTTGTAGATGGGTGATTATTTCTAGATGAAGGAACCACCATGTAAGGGCTCTGCAGTGGAGACAGGCTTGGAACAGATGAAGAATAGCAATTTTGGCAGAGGGGCTGAGAAGAAAGTCAGAAGCAGAGAAGGGCTGGATAGAGTGAACCATGTTAAGGACCTAAGATTATATTCCAAATGTATTGGGAGCCGTTGGAGGATTGACAGCAGAGGCATGACCTAATCTCTCAGAAGTTAGGGTAAGAGCGGAAACAGGAGGAGCATTTAGGAAGCAACTTCATTCAGAATTCTTGAAGAGTTCCTTCTCAAAATGTTTGATCAGAGAAATGTCACTGGAGTAAATGAGCCTGCTATCAGAAGGTCAACCTGGGCAGGACTAGGCTGACCCCCCTACCCTACAGGAATGGCCCTGGGAATGAGGAGGCGGAAGCATCTAGAGTTTCCTTGGAGCTGGGATTAGCAGAAGTTGGTGGTGCAGCATTTACAGGGAGATGAGAGTGATGGATCAAAGATTCCTAGCTACTCTTTCCCATGCTAGTTTTCCAGGCTTGAATTTCTCCTTCAGTTGTCCAGATCCAAACTTCATGGAAGAAAAGAACATGTTATATTCTTTTTTTCCAGAATGAGGAAGGTTCCATGACAGAGTAGCAAGAGCGGGATCTTGGGATCACACAGATCAGGGCTCACACCCCAGCTCCGCCACAGGCAAGCCTCACCCCTCAGGCAGCTCATCTAAGTTCTGGGGGTCTCGGTGTCCCCGCCAGTAAAATAGGAATGATGATGCCTCTCCGGCAGAACTAGTTGGAGCACTGAGTTCACTGGAGTTCAGGACATGGCGAGCCCTCAATCTGGGTTCATCCTCTCTCCTTGTTTGCACCTTTGGAGTTGAGTATGTATGCCTACCTGCTTTCAGAAGTGATCAGTGTTTTGTAAGCCATTTTGTGCTCTTTGCCCCCTCCCCCTCTCCCCAGCCTACTTATTCCATAAACACATTTCTGCGTAGTGGTGGAGCCCAGCCCCATTTGGTCCCTCTTCTTCATCCTCACTGATACTCCCTTTGTACAAATCTGCCTCTTTTTTTCCTTGGGCAACCACAGAAACCTCCTTGGTCTCACCCTCCCACCCATACTCTCACATCCTTCAGGCCCTGCACATCACCTTCAGAGTAAAAGCCAAACACTGAGCAGCACCTTGCACAATCCACTTGCCTCTGCCCACTTTGCCATATTCTGTCCTCCCTGATTTGCCCCCGCCTTTGGCCTGCCCTCCACCCTCCACCCCTGCCAAGTGCACATGTTCATTCTCAGTGCTCCCATGGGGCTTTGCACCTACTGCTGCTTATCTCCCCATTATTTCTGTATAAAAGGGTGATGGTATTTTGTGCAGGGGTTCAGAGTTCATGCTCTGCAGCCACCCAATCTCCATTTCATTCCCAGCCCTGTTACCTATCAGCTGGGCCCAATGAGTAGGGATTAATTTAAAAGATGATGTTATTTCCCTATACTGGAATACTTGACCGAGTTATTTCATCATTGCGCTTCAGGGATAATGATAATACCCACCTCACAGGTTGTTGTGAATTGTAAGAGTTAATACATCTAAATCACTTAAATGGTACCTCCTAGATAGTAAGCCCTCAAGACACATTGCCTATAATTATTACATCTATCTCCGAGTTTAAGTTCCATGAAGGATGAGACTATATAGAATTCTCTTTTGAAAAAAATCTTCTATCTCTTCTTAATAGTCCTTCAAATGTTTGTTGAACAAAGACCTAAGCAAATCTTCTTTGAAAGACTTTGTTCCCACCTTTGTTTAGCTGTTTCTTGCCTACATAACATTTGGGTTATGTCCAAACTTTTGTTAATAAAAATGCAGTTATTAATATTTTTTTAAACCTTTTATTTTCATTTCCATTATTCCCCTGTAGTATAGTTCCCAAAGGGGAATTATCAGTTAATGAAAGGAACAGTTTTATAGCTTTCTTACATATTTGCAGAATGTTCTTTGGGAAGACTTGTTCAGTGACAACCTAAATAGGAAACCAGTGAAACAATGGTTTTATTTTTCTGTACAAAATATTATGCAGCCATTAAATAACATGTTTCTCCACCATTTAACCTCACCGGGTTTTTATCATTTCTACTTATTTTTGCTAGCTTAATAGGTGGGTAGTGATACATTAATGTCATTTTAATTTGCATTTTTGATGAGCCTCTTCATTTTTCCAGATGGTGATTTACTATAATTATAGTCAAATGTGCAAACTTTTGATTCATTTCCCCTAAGTTACTTATGGAATATAATTAGATACTGGTCATACATATTTGAAACTATATATTTGTATCAATTACTATCAATATATTTTGGATGGGGAGATCCTATTGTTTATATTTAGCATAGGTATTTTTCTCCATTCTGTGTTTTCCTTTAAATATATATTTTATGTTCTGATGTATTTTGTTTGTTTAACTTCATCTATTTTGTCTCTATCTATGGTATCCATTAAGTAAAACAGTAGAATATTAGGCTTGGAGGAACTTTACTGTCAAGGTTCTTATTCTTTTTATGGATGAGGGTGCTGGGGGCCCAAGAATCTGACTTACTTAATGCCACAAAATTGTCATTTTTTAGGTAGCTGAAACCAAATTTTCTCTAGTAGCTGGGGTCAATAGAATGTGTTCTAGTTTTAAATAAAATCCCAGATACTCCTGTGTAGAATGGGATTTGTTTGAGCCAAAAAGAAATGTAAATGTAATGTCTAAACCACTCAGAGAAGGGACGCCTGGGTGGCTCAGTTGGTTAAGCGGCTGCCTTCGGCTCAGGTCATGATCCCAGCGTCCTGGGATCGAGTCCCACATCGGGCTCCTTGCTCGGCAGGGAGCCTGCTTCTCCCTCTGTCTCTGCCTGCCACTCTGTCTGCCTGTGCTCGCTCTCTCTCTCTCTCTAACAAATAAATAAATAAAATCTTTAAAAAAAAATAAACTACTCAGAGAAGAAACCTTTGTTTAACACCTTCTGTCAGCTATGTACTGTACTGTGTGTGCATGTGTGTGTGCCTGTGTGCACTCATGTGTTGATGGATATCTGCAAGTGGTAAGGAAAAAAGCAAAAGAGAGAGAGAAGGAGAGAACCTTTAACTCTTCTCCTCAAGAGTCCTTCTAAACAGTGGTCCATTTGCTCTAATGTCTACAGTGATGATTATCACAGGGTTTTTCAAAGAGTGAAAAATTAGAAATAACTTAATGCCTAATGGTTAAGAGTTAGTCTAGCTATGGTGGTTTCGTAGAGTGGAATACTATGAAGCATTATAAATCATATTGTAAAAGAATATCTAGTGACAGTCTTAGATATACATAATCTTGGGGCGCCTGGGTGGCTCAGTGGGTTAAAGCCTTTGCCTTTGGCTCAGGTCATGATCCCAGGGTCCTGGGATCGAGCCCCACATAGGGTTCTCTGCTCAGTGGGGAGCCTGCTTCCTCCCCTCTCTCTCTGCCTGCCTCTCTGCCTACTTGTGATCTCTGACTGTGAAATAAATAAATAAAATCTTAAAAAAAAAAGATATACATAATCTATTGTTAAATTTTTAGAAAGTGAACAGTAATGAAGGAAGGTTTAAATTAGTGAAGTTATTGGGGCACCTGGGTGGCTCAGTGGGTTAAAGCCTCTGCCTTCGGCTCAGGTAATGATCCCAGGGTCCTGGGATCGAGCCCTGCATCGGGCTCTCTGCTCTGCAGGGAGCCTGCTTCTCCCCCCTACACCGCTCTCTCTGCCTGCCTCTCTGCCTACTTGTGATCTCTGTCAAATGAATAAATAAAAATCTTAAAAAATGTTTTTTAAATAAGTGAAGTTATATATCATGTTCATTAATTGGAAAATTCTGTATTAAGATATCGATCTCCAAATTAACCTATAATTTCAATGGACTCCTAATAAAGATCTCACCTATCTTTTTCTTGGTGGGAGGGGGCATCGTGGTGGACAAAGTTGACCAGCTATCCCCAAAATATATATGGAAATGCAAAGAATTCAAAATAGACAAGAAAATATTGAAGAGAAACAATGGATTTGGTGGGTTTTACCATCAGATTAGAATATGTGACATAAAATTACAGAAATTAAGATACTGTGGTATTGGTGCAAAAATGGACAAACTTGTAGAAGAGAATACAGAGCCCAGAAACAGACTCACACATATGAAGGAAAATGGTCTTTTCTGTAAATGATTACAGAGCAATTGGATATTTTAATGGAAAAAATGACCTTTACTTCATACCATACAAAATGGGTTAACTGGAGATGGATCAGAGACCTAAATAGTAAGACAATAAAGCCTCTGAAGAAAGCACAGGAGACTATCTTCATGACCTTAGGTCAGTCAAAGACTTCTTAAACAAGATACAAGAAAAATTAACAATAAAAGGAAAGATCAATTAAGTTGGATTTCATTAAAAGTAAAAAGTTTTGTGGAAGGGTAAAACACAGAGAGAAGATATATGTGTGTGTGTGTGTGTGTGTGTGTGTGTCTGTGTGTGTGTGTCTGTGTATAATATATAAATATATACATATCCAACAAGAACTTGAATTCTATAAACCAATAAGAAAAAGACAAACAAGCCAATTTAAAAATGGGCAAAAGACTTGAACAGGCATTTCATGGAAAAGGATGTCCCACAACATCTGAAAAAGTGTTCAGCCTCATTAGTCACCAGAGAAATGCAAACGAAAACCACAATAAGATATCACCTCATCCTCTTCACAATGGCTAACTTTGAAAAGACTAAGAATATCAAGTGTTGGGGAGTGTATATAGTGGAACTCTCACATGTTGCTGATGGGGGCTGTAGAATGGTACAAGTTTGGAAAACTGGCTCATCTACAAAAGTCAGGTCTAACTACCCTATGACTTAGCAATGTATACCCGACAGAAGTGAGTGCACATGATCACTAAAAAGCACGGACAATGGATGCCTGGGTGGCTCAGTTGGTTAAGCAGCTGCCTTTGGCTCAGGTCATGATCCCAGCATCCTGGGATCGAGTCCCACATCGGCTCCTTGCTTGGCAGGGAGCCTGCTTCTTCCTCTGCCTATGCTTGCCACTCTGTCTGCCTGTGCTCGCTCTCTCTCTCTCTCTAACAAATAAATAAATAAAATCTTAAAAAAAAAAAAAAGCACGGACAACATGCTCACAGCAGTCTTACTTTTAATAATCAAAATTTGGAAACTAGCTAAATATCCTTCAACAAGGGAACTGATTGGTAAATTATAGAGTATTAACTTTGGAATTTCAGAGAGCAAAAATAAACAAAAGCCAGTCCACTGCTGCGTGTTAACAATATGGATGAAACTTATAGACATCAAAATGAGTGAAGGGGTGCCTGGGTGGCTCAGTGGGTTAAACCTCTGCATTCAGCTAAGATCATGATCCCAGTGTCCTGGGGTTGAGCCCCGCATCGGGCTCTCTGCTCAGCAGGGAGCCTGCTTCCCTTCCTCTTTCTCTGCCTGCCTCTCTGCCTACTCGTGATCTCTCTCTGTCAAATAAATTTTTAAAAAATGAGTGAAGAAAGGAAGACATGAAAAGTGTTTACGATTCCACTTATGTGAAATTCAAAAACAGATAAAACAAGTCAATTTAGAATTTGCCTATTTACCTATACCTACAGGGATACTGACCAGGAAGTGGCAAGTGAAAATTTTCTGGAGTTCTGGAAAGTCCTTTATGATGTCTAGGTGGTGGTTAAATAAGAATATACTTAAATAAAAGTGTGTCTGTGTGTATATATAAGATTAGTACACCTCATTATATATATATTACACGTCAATAAACAGGACATTTTAGCTTTCTTCTTTTTGCTCTGGGTTCTAAATGTTCTCACCTTTTTCTCAGCTATATGTTCCAAAAAATGAAATGAAGACATGATAAATTGTAACAAGAGAAAAACAGAAGTTATTTTTAAAAGCTAGAACTGAATCTCAGCTACCCATCCAGATTTAGTGACTTGAGCCCCGGACCCAGCTAAAAATAGCTCAGGGCCTTACCAGCCTGTGACCTGGGAGCTGGGCAATGTTTAGTAGTCCCAGCAAGCCAGTGAAATGGGATGGGGCTTAGGCGGGGCCTCTTGCGGCTGGTAGGCGTGGCTCTCAGCAGTTCAGATCACAACTGCCGTCAGTAACTGGCGGTGTCTCCCACTGCACCCCAAGAGCATAGGCTTCCAGTTTGCTGCAAAGTGGAAATGAGAGGGAGGAACAAGAACCCACACTGATTAGAAGGGGAGAGGTCCAGCGTTGTAAGCACATTGGGCAAGAAGGAAGTCAGAATAGCTAACCCAGGGTATACCTTCCTTTGCTCTTTGCCAGGTCAGACTTTTAATTTTTGTTTTTGCAAACGTGTTCATTTTTCTACAACTCAGTTTTAAATGTTATGCTTGAGTTTGAAGAAATTAGTTGCAGAACTATTTAGATTGCAATGATGAGAGAAGCTCGCTGAGCAGTTTTACTGCTGAATCAGCTTAACCTGAAGAATTGACTTCATTTAACCTCTTCCTTTAATGTGTCCATCTCAGATACAGGAATGACTAGTAATTATCCGTGTCATGGGGATATTTTGAGGCTTAATGAATGTTAATAACCTGCTCTAAAGTATTCAGATGAAGAGACAGTTGATTGGAATGGTGCTGCCCTAAGTTCCATTTACAAACTCTGACAAGTTGCAAGAATGGTGTGTGGTACTGTGCTTTCAAGGGAACCGACCTGGTGTCTCCAAGATTCCACCTTATTTCATTAGAGTCACTGTCACTCCGCCCCTTGACTCAGGAGGGTCTATTTCTACATTTTGTTCATTTGTTAAAGGAGAGTGTAAATATGAGGGTAATTCATAACAAGGGACAACATTTAGGGAGATGACTTTAAATAAGTTGGTATGTTGCTGTTGTCAGTAGGCAGAGAAATTTTAGCCCCAAAGTAAGATGCAATCTTATCTTTTCTTTTCCTTTCTTTCTTTTCTTCCCTCTTCTTTTCTTTTCTTTCTTTTTCTCTTTCTCTCTCTCTCTCTCTCTCACTTTCCTCCCTCTCTTTCTTCCCTCCCTCCTTCCTTCCTTTTGGAATTGAACTTTCAAGACAGGGCTAGGAGTGCCAAAGCCTGAGATCACATAGAATCTTTAAGTCAAACACTGTAGATGCCATTGGAAGGCTTCTCCAAAATAAGTCCATCCTGCTGCGTGGTTTGAAATGGCTTAGGATACTATCTTTTTCATCCTTAAGAAGCAGATGCCCTGAAAGATACCCTGAAGACACCCTGAAATCTTATCTATGAAAAACAATTTATGAGAGGCTGCTAAGACTGTCCAGAGCATACTCTTCCTTATAACAGTAGCCAGTAAACTTGGCTTTGCTTGATTAAAAAAAAAACAATTTATATCCGTGATCAAATAGTTGTAGTGGGCTAAATAATGACAGTGAACCAACAATAACATTGGTGGGAATAATAAGAGCAAACATGTATTGAGGGCTTACCAGGTGCCAGACATTGTCCTGAGAGCTTTACATGTCTTGACTCACTTGATTCTGGCAATAATCCTAGAAGATAAGACCTATTATTAGCTCTATTTTACAGACAAGTAAACTGAGGCTTGGAGAAGTCAAGTAACTAACTTGCCTGAATTATACAGCTTAGCAGCCAGCAGTATTTTCAAGACATCAATTTGCTTACACCAGAAATCTAGCTAAAATTAATGTTGCCAGCCCAAGACCAGAGATTTTGATTCAGATGTGTGGGACGGGCCTAGAAAATGAAATTTCTAGAATTTCTAAATTCTAGAAAAATGCATTTCTAGGGACGCCTGGGTGGCTCAGTGGGTTAAGCCGCTGCCTTAGGCTCAGGTCATGATCCCAGGGTCCTGGGATCGAGTCCCGCATCGGCCTCTCTGCTCGGCAAGGAGCCTGCTTCTCCCCTTCCCACTCTGCCTGCCTCTCTGCCTGCTTGTGTGATCTCTGTCTGTCAAATAAATAAATAAAACCTTCAAAAAAAAAGATTATTAAAAAAAATGCATTTCTTATGAACACCCAAGGCAAATTGATTGTAGGTGGCCTTTTGACCACCCTTTGGGGAACAGTGGCCCAGACTTGGAGAAATGAGAGGCTGGGAGTCAGACTTTGCCAGTGTTTATCCAGCAATGGCCTTCCCTGTCCAGCTGAATGGTAGATCATTTGCCTAGCTGGGACTGTATGTCCTCATAGTGAAAAAAAGACTGTATCAGACTGTCATTGGTTAATGAAAATAGCCCTTTGACACATCCAACTTGATTTGTTAAGCTTCCATATTTAACATTTAACCTTCTGACTTTAATTTGATTTCTTCATAGATTCTCCTACCAGGAAGAGTATGTGCCAACTAACAGACATGAATTTCAGCTAGTAATTAAAGCCTTCACAGGTAATGAGTAAATGATGGTATGGTGCTTTATTAATCAATCCATTATAATTCTGGCTAATGTGACTCAATTCTCTCCTGAAAACAATGAGTTTATGAACCTGCAAACCTCAGAGCCAACACACATTTTGATCTATTTAACCTGATTTATCCTTTCCTTAGCAGACACACATCACTGAGCTGGAAGATACATTCTGAGGCTGAGAATGTTGATGCCCACATCTCTCCAAAAGGGTATGTTTATCAGGTTTAATAAAACAATTCCCAAAAAGTCATTCACAAGGCTTTCACCTTGCAACTCATCAAAAATTATTCACGTATCCTTCTATCCTTGGCTTTTAAACATCTGACCAGATATTGAAGGGTGTGCTAATGAAATTTCTATATCCATGCCCTTTGGTCTTCTCAAATGTCATTTGTCTGATTTGAAACATCTAAAGACACAAAGGAATGTAAGCCCCATTGGATCAAGAATCTTCTATTAGGGGTGCCTGGGTGGCTCAATCAGTTAAGCATCTGACTCGACTCTTGATTTTGGCTCAGGTCATGATCTCAGTGTCATGGGATCGAGCCCTGTGTCAGGCCCTGGGCTCAGTGCAGAATCTGCTTGTCCCTCTCCCTCTGCTTCTCCTGCTCTCTTTCTCTCTCTCAAATAATTTTTTTAAAAAAGTCTTCTATTAGATCATATTTTCACTCTTGTATCTACAGTGCCCAAAAGTATGCCTAACACAGGAGAAACAGATGTTTGGGGAGGAAAAAAGGAAAAGAGTGGGGAAAGCCATTTCTGATCTGAGGCTGATTCCAATTGTCAGAGGCATCCAATTGGCTAATTCTTCACTTAAGAGCAAAATATTTTTATCTACCTCCTTTGGAAACAAATCAGAGATCTTAAAGACGTCTTGACTTTATCACATAAGACTATTTAACAGATGTTAAAAAAAACATGAGTTACAATGAGAGTCTTTGCTAGATATTTGTCATCATTAGCTCCATCTCAGTAGTTACTCCAATATGAGATCAGGTACTTGGATTCCGGTAGTTGAGTGTCAAGGTATAATAAAAAGCTGTTATGCTAAAAGGCTTTCTTTCCAAAGAGCTCAGAGATACCTTTTGGCAATCAATGGGGTAATAGTAAAGTATCTTCCCATAGAAATAGGAAATGAGGGTGCCTTCTCAGAGTTAAATCAGTAACACACACACACACACACACACACACACACACACAGATTATAAGTTGACTAAATATGTAAATTGATAGGTAACCCATGTAACTGAAGACTTCGGAAACACCCATAGCTTCAGGGTAATTTTAGGATGGCAAGCACCTGAAGGTAACTGTTAATTTAAAAAGTGTAAAGCTGATCAATTGTTTGGAGAAAGCCTGGATGAGTAGAGATGGTGAGCAGAGGTGCTGTCAGTGTATAGCATGGGAGACCTAAGCCTGAGAAGCCAGAAGTTGAGGGCACCTTCCCGAATACTATTCAAGGGAGAAGGGGCCTTGGCCCAGGGACTTGAGCTCTCAGGTCTCTCTGGCAAAGGATAAGTCATGTACCTACCTCTCCTTACTCAGATTTCATGCTCTAAGTACAGAATTGAAATCATTTTGTTTCCTGTCTATAGGGAGCAAATGCACCCCAGTCTGCTGAGATGAGGGTCCATCCGCTAGCTGGTTGCATTTATCATTAAAATGGAATACACTTTATTTATTTATTATTATCATTTTTTAAGTGAGCGCTAGGCCAAATGTGGGGCTGGAACTCACAACCTTGAGATCAACAGTCCCATGCTCTAGCGACTGAGGTAGCCAAGCACCCCCAAAATGGGACACACTTTATTTTTTTTTAATATTTTATTTATTCATTTGACAGAGAGAGATCACAAGTAGGCAGAGAGGCAGGCAGAGACAGAGAGAGGGGGAAGCAGGCTCCCTGCTGAGCAGAGAGCCCAATGTGGGGCTCGATCCCAGGACCTTGGGATCATGATCTGAGTTGAAGGCAGAGGCCTTAAACCACTGAGCCACCCAGGTGCCCCGGGACACACTTTAATTTTGGCTATACAGCATTCTCTGTGAGCTTGGGTTAAAGCTGCCCCTGACGTAAAGGTTGAGGGCAGAGTGACTTGTGTTGCCTCTATACTGCATGACAGAGAATGGGCCAGAATTTATATTGCCCTGTGGTGGGCTGGTTCTGATAAGATGAGGGCTGACCTAAGCTCGGTTTCTTCTCTCAAGTTCACCAATCCCATGCTTCACATGACTTCCTGAGGAGATAGTGAGGGAAAGATGATAGGCCAGGACTGCATTCCAGCTGGATGCAGCCTCTGAGAACTACAAGTTCTCAGTGGAGGAGCCACAAGTACTCTAGTCCATGCAGTGAGAAACTTTTCTGTAAAGGACCAGATAATGAACACATTAGGCTTTGCTCCTTGAGGAGACAGGTGAGCCCAGAAAAGGGAACACAGATTGGAGGGGCCCAACAAGACAAGAGGTATTGCCTCCTAGAACACTTGGGAGAACTAGGGTTATCAGAGCTAAAGCTGCGGGTGGGGCAGGGCAAGATGAGGCTTTCTAGAGAACGCTGAAGAGAAAATATCCCTTGGCCAGGAATGAGATGAGCTCAGGTAGTTAATTGGTGGAAAGAACCAGATCCAAGGGGTCTCTGAAATGTCTCATAAAGGTCTTCAAGCTACATACTCACTCTTCCATGGATCTGTAACTGACTGGTTCTGTTGGGTTCTGTCAGTCCTCTACCATTTATCTGGGCAAAGGGATCTTCCCCAAAAGCTTGGATAAAGCACCTAAATTGCAGCCCAATGAATGAATTGACATCATTTTGAAACAGGATCCTCCAGCTACAAATGACTATCTGTTTCCTTGAGGGGGGACCAAGACTTAATGAACCAGCTTTGCTGTTTGGGGTAAGTTTAGAGACAGTCTAAATATATTTTTTTCCATGATAGTTTTTTCATTATATGTTTTATTCTTTGGAATTTAAATCACTTTTTAAAAATTCTCTATGCTGTACTTTTTATCCCTGTGACTTATTCATTCCATAACTGGAAGCCTGTACCTCCTACTCCCCTTCACCCATTTTGCCCATTTCCCTACCCACCTCCCCTCTGGAATCTATAAATAGATTCTGCATTTAGAACATGAAATCTGAGTAAGAAGAGGTCGGTAGATGATTTATCAAATTCAAAAATATGCAGATGAACATGTAAGTGTAATTGACCAGAGGGGAAACCAGGATCACAGAGCAGTTGGGGAGTTGGTGGCAGAAATGAAAATGGAGCCTGGGTTCCAGGTTCTAATCTTCTCTTGTCACTCTGCTGCAGTGATTCTCAAATACTGCAATGGACAAGGATGGGAGGAAGCAGTTTTCAAGCTGTGTAGTTTAAAAAGGCTCTTATCCCATCTTACCCCCAGTTGACATTCACTTATCTACAATTCATCTCCTGTTGCTTTGGATCTTCTTGAAACCTCTTCAAATAAAATTTAAAAAGGCAAACCAAAACAAAACAAATATGAGTCCTATAGCGCGAGCTAGAGAATGGCTCTCCTTATTTAGAAGCAGCCAACAGAAGAGCTATAAAGAACAGAATGATTCCTGAAGCAGCAAACCCCACAAGTTTGGATGATGCAAAACCAGGAGACTGTGGCTGGGATCAGTCTCATTCACTGGCAAGAAGCCGTCCAGTAAATCACAAGATAGAACCATTTTAAGGCCTCTCTCTTCTAAAATAGAAGAGGGGAGTGTGTCAGACTTGTATTTATTCTGAAAGGAATAAAGACAAGTAACTTCTTTTAGAATTTCAATCTGTGGCAAGTAAGTAACTTGAGTAAAATGATGAAACCGTTCTCCACCAAATGAGGGTGAGTCAAAGGTATCCTGCGCTTGGCAAAACCCACCTGTATTAACACCTCTCCCACCAAGTGTAAGAGGTAGCTGTTGGGCTTTAGGTAAGGTTTCAGGAAAACATTGAGAGGAGCCTGGAATAGACAAGGGCTGATCCTGACAGCAGCATTATAGAAGGATTGTGGCTACACCAGTCTAACTATTAAGCATCTTACCTGAAATAATATGAAACTTAGAGTCGTCAAGTAGAATCACATCCATTTTGATTTTGAATGGACCCCAGAGAAGTTATCCAGATGGAAAAACTGAGTCCCTCCTCTGAACACAAAGTATTCCCCTTGAGTAGCCCCATTGTCTGAATCCTCTAGACTGGGCTCCTTGACCTCAGGGACCATATTTTTTTATCTTTGAATTTCTAACACCTAGCTCCGTATCTAGCACTTCCCAAGTGTCCAATAACGTTTGTCAAACCAATCAGAAGGAGCAAAAGTGTAAGTGTCTCTAGGGAGACAGGAAATAAAAATAAATAAAAATATAGAGGAAAAATCCTTCTCTGATCTCCTAGGGCATGGCAGGGCAAAATCACCCCAAAAAGCAAAAGTAAGCTTGACCTCAGCATGTCTTTTTTTAGGTGAACACCCCAAGTCACATGAACATTTGCTAGACTTCCCAGACCTATCACTTCTATCATTGCCACTAACAGAGCTTGCTTATTTTTGTCTTATTTGAGTATCAGAATGAGTTCATTCACAATGAAGTGCCCTGCTTTAATGACAGCAGAAATAAAAATTGGGGAGACAAGTGATTTCCATTCAAGGATATCAGAAATGTTTCACTCTTGAAACCTGAGGTATTAAGGGAACATCAAAACAGCACTGTTGGAAGTTAAAAGTACAGGTTACTTCCTCATGGAAAAAGATTCAATGTAATTCTACCCGATTTATGATTATAATCGTTTGTCAAATTTAGTAACTGTTGGGAAACAATCATCTCTTTTCTGTATCTAAATTATTTGGTTCTTTTCTCTGAAAAGAATGAAAATACTATGAGCCCTTAATTTCAATAGCACAAAGAATTGTGCATTGCATATGTATAAGTCAACCGCAGGACAAAGGGAAGCCATAAAGAATTAAACATCACATTCTCTTAAGAAATACTTTTTTTTCAGGGTTACATAAATATCTTTGCACTTTTCCATTTTCTTTTTGAAACCAAGTAACCCTATGACATTTCAAACTGAAATAACTACACATGCAATTTTCATATTGAGGCTAGGATGACTTTTTTTTAGAACCAAGTGTAATTAACCACACACGGCATATTATTCATTGTCCTATGACCTTTGTTATTTAATTTCATATTCTGAAAATGTTTGTTTCTAAATTTAGTCAGGAAAATGAAGAAATGTCATGGTTGCTTGGTCGGCTGTACATTACAGAGATTATACACAGAATTTTCAAATGTGGATGTTTAGAACATATATATTGTTTGCCTGCTTTGACATGTGAAAGGTTTAATAAAGCCTGGTAATTTGGATTTACAGGGAAACTCCCCATCCAAGGTTCAAAAGAATTCTAAGTAACAGTAAAGGGAAGTGCCTGGTAAGGTCAAGGAAAGGAGGGGCACATCTATTGCCATAGGGACCAAGAGCCAGTGGCTGTTGTTGTCCCCCCAAAGCTCCACTGCCCCCCCTTGCTGTCCCTCCTCTCCCATTGTCTCCAGAGACCATGATGGGGCAGGTCCAGATCTGGAGTTCAAAAGAATTTTTTTAAGTTGTACAATCCCATCTTTCAAACAAAAACAAAACCAAGAACATAGCCTACACTACGCATCAGGGGATGGGGAGCTGCTGTGACTGATGTGGGGGTTTGGGGGTGGGGGTCGACACACCACCAGAAGCCAGCTCACCTTCCCCGCTCTATGCTGGCTGCCACTCCCCAGGCTGGAGCCACGGGAACAATGGGACAGATGGTGCCCTGTGCTTGGTGCCCAGACAAGGGGGCTCCTGAGGGCTACAGTCCAGCCCTGGCTCCTCTTGCCATACCCAGTTCCTTGGTTCAGGGCGGCTTTGACAAGGAGGAGAAGGTACCTTTCATATTTCATTTGCCTGAAGAGGGTATGGTTTTCTCCCTAGCACAGAAGTCTTAGGAGCTGGCAGGGCCCAGGCCCCAGGCTGTGGGTGTTTTTGAGAGAGCTTCTGACCCCACTCCTATCCTGATATTTTTGGCCCGCCTGTCGTTGAGGTTGTGGTACTCCCACTAGGGTGAGGAGTCCCCAGATCTGCACCAAAGAGCAGTATCTTCTTGGCTGTCAGGTCCTGAGCGGGAGGCTGTCTCAGCTCAGCAGCTTGGCCTCAGCACTGCGCCCCCCCCAGCCTCACTGTGAAGTGGGATGGGAGGCTCTGAATGGGCCCTGCCACCAGCATTGGGAAGTCTGAGTACCTGGGGCCCTTTTCTGCTTTGGGCTCATTCCTGCTTCTCCTCTCCCCCTTCTTCCCTTCTCTCCACATCTTCACTCCAAAGGAAAAGACTCTTATTATTATTTTTTTAAGGTGGTTTTTTTTTTTTTTCATTTATTTGACAGAGAGAGGCACAGCAAGAAAGGGAACACAAGCTGGGGGAGCAGGAGGGGGAGTAGCAGGCTTCCTACCAAGCATGGAGCCCGATGCAATGCGGGGCTCAATCCTAGGACCCTGGGATCAGGACCTCAGTCAAAGGCTTAACGACTGAGCCACCCAGGCGCCCCCAGGAAAATTCTCTTTTTTTTTTTTTTTTAAGATTTTATTTATTTATTTATTCATTTATTTATTTATTTATCAGAGAGAGAGAGAGAGAGAGAGAGAGAGAGCGAGTGCACAAATAGGCAGAATAGCAGGCAGAGGTGGAGAGAGAAGCAGGCTCCCCGCTGAGCAGAGAGCCCGATGTGGGGCTCTATCCCAGGACCCTGGCATCATGACCTGAGCCGAAGGCAGCGGCTTAACCGACTGAGCCTGAGCCACCCAAGTGTCCCCAGGAAAAGACTCTTAAACCTTTCCCATCTCCAAGGGTGTGGGGGCATGGTTCATTTTCCCTTCAAGGTGAATTTTAAGTGTGCTCAGAGAATTATGATCACCCAAAGGAATTCCTGAAATTTTTATTTTTATTTTTGGAGAGAAAGGCATAGATTTGGGCCATCCCTCAAATTCCCCAACTCATCCATAATATTTGCCTGGATAACCTGGACCACTCAGGAAGCAGTCCAGACAAGGGCACAGATGGAGGCCCACATACCCTATGTCTACATATTGACAATTTTAAAGAGAGCTAAACGATGTTGGCTAAAATGTGTCATATCCTTCTGTCTTGACAAATCAATGATGAAATCCCAAAAGCTTTACAGAGCTATGGTCTTTATATGATGAAAGTTGGCAATATACCAAAGATGAGTACATTTAGTTATTTTGCACATGTTTGGATGAGCTAGAGATGTTTTGCATGAGTAACAAAAGACATAAATAATTTACAAATCATTTATTTATTCTACATCTATTTTATTTTCTTCATTTCAGCAAAACCACTAAATGTGTTGTTACATATTTCCATGTCCTTTGTGTTCAACTGATAATAATATAAGATTAAAGATAAAGTGTAATTGTTTTCAAAATGTTTAAAAATTGAGTATATTTTTGGGACGCCTGGGTGGCTCAGTTGGTTACGCGACTGCCTTCGGCTCAGGTCATGATCCCAGCGTCCTGGGATCGAGTCCCGCATCGGGCTCCTTGCTCGGCAGGGAGCCTGCTTCTCCCTCTGCCTCTACCTGCCTCTCTGTCTGCCTGTGCTCGCTCCCTCTCTCTCTAACTAATAAATAAATAAAAAATATTTAAAAAAAATTTTGAGTATATTTTTATCAAAATGTCAATAAAGTGAGTGGCCATTTTGAAGTTACAATTACTTTGTATATTTTCAAAAGTTATTGTTTGAAAATATTTATACTCTCTATTGACATTAAAAGGCAAAATAAAAAAAGAATACATGAATACAGCAACATCTTAAGTTAAAAATATTTAAATATGGCGGAACTTTTTTTTTTTTAACTTTTAAATTTAACTCTGTGAGGGGTGCCTGGGTGTCTCAGTCAGTTAAGTGTCTGCCTTTGGCTCCGGTCGTGATCCCAGGGTCCTAGGATTGAGCTCCACATCGGGCTCCCTGCTCAGTGGGGAGCCTGCTTCTCCCTCTCCCTCTGCCTGCCACTCTGCCTACTTGTGTTCTCTCTCTCTCTGTCAAATAGAGAAATAAAATCTTAAAAAAAATAAATTTAACTCTGTGAATATTTGGTGGAATCTTATTAAATATATTTAATATATAAATTAAATTATTGCCATCCTAGTTTTTGATATCCATCTGGTTTTCAATACAAAGAATCAGCCTTATGTTTCATGCATGCTACAGCTACGTTTATATATTTAAATTTTAAGAGTAATATAAATTGTTTGCTGTTGCAGAATATCCTCCATCACCATGTACACCTGTTGCGAATACCATCTCACTGTCCAGTATGTGCAGGAATGTGAGACAGGACAAAAAAGAAGCAAGAACAGAGATGCTCAGCACTCCTGGCTAATGCTACTGCGTTATGCAAGAGTGTATTACATTCTCACTCTTTGAGAGAAAGGATTTGACAACTTAATTAATTTGTCTTCTCTTACCTAGGAGCTTCCCCTGCTCAAATCTTTCCAAAGCAGTTTTTATTTCTTGTATCACCAGCAACAGAGCCCATGAACCTTCTCTTGTTTTGAAGGTGTAGGGCAAGAGAGAGGTCCAGCGGTGTTTCTGTGAGTCCTGGTTGGTGTTATCTCAAGAAGACATGTTTAGGGTCCTGGGGAGCGCTGGGCCAGCATGGCGTGATGGGTTCCAAAGGCCAGAGGCACCCATGTGTCCCTCAATCCATTTAGTGTGTGTGGGGTAAGATGCAGTGCAGAGCAGGGCTCTCTGTGGTCTGGTATCAGGGTGGTACTACCTGGAGGTTTGGGAGAAATCATCCTACAAAAATCCTCCAGGGTCTGCCTCTTCCTCTGCCCCTCCCCCCACCCCAGTTGTGCACCAAAAAAAGCAAATTACGCATAACAGTTATGCTAAACTTTTACCTCCCATTTTGCTGTGAGAGTAGTACTTTTTTTTTCTTTTTCCTTTCTTTTCTGTCTTTTTTCCCTTCCTTTCCCTTTTGTTCTTTCCCTCTTTCTCCCCTCACCGCCCAACACATATTGCCAGCACAAACCTAAACTGCTCTGGGATCTGCCAGTCAATTTGCATTCTGACCTTGGTACCAGATTCCTTCCTTCCTCCCCTCCTTCCCTCCCCTTCCTCCCTCCCTTCCACCTGCCTGTCTTCCTTCCTTCCTTCCTTCCTTCCTTCCTTCCTTCCTTCCTTCCTTCCCTCCTTCTTTGCTTTCTCCCTTCTTTCTTTTTGATTAACAGTCTTATTAAGATGTAATTCACAGGGACACCTGGGTGGCTCAGTTGGTTAGGCGGCTGCCTTCGGCTCAGGTCATGATCCCGCTGTCCTGGGATCGAGTCCCACATCGGGCTCTTCTCCCTCTGCCTTTGCCTGCCTCTCTGTCTGCCTGTGCTTGCTCTCATGCTCTCTCTCTCTCTCTGACAAATAAATAAATAAAATCTTTAAAAAAAAAAGATGTAATTCACATACCACGCACTTTATCTATTTCAAGTATACACATCATTTTTTTTGTATGTTCACCAAGTTGTGCAACCATCATCACAGTCAATTTTACAACATTTTCATCATCCCAAAAGGATGATAGTCATAGTCATTTGTAGACACTCTCTATACCTCCCTGCTCTTTCCCTTCCCTCCCTTGACCCCAGACAATCACTAATCAAGTTTCATCTCTATAGATTTGCCTATTATGGACATTTCATATGATTGGCATCCTATAATATGTGGTCTTTTGTGATTTTCTTTCACTTATAATGTTTTCAAGGTTCACCCAGGTTATAGCCGGTGTCAGGACTTCATTCCTTTTTGTTGCTGAATAATAATCTACTTTGTGGTAGACCACATTTTATTTATCCATTCTTCAGTTGATAGACCTCTGAATTGTTTCCACTTTTTGGCTATTACGAATAATGCTACTATAAACATTCATGTGCAAGTTTTGGGTGGACATATGTTCTCATTTCTCTTAGGTATATACCTAGGAGGAGAATTGCTAGGTCATACGGTAACTCTATGGGTAACTTTTTTTTTTTTTTAAGAATTTATTTATTTTAAAGACAGATCACAAGCAGGCAGAGAGGCAGGCAGAGAGAGGAGGAAGCAGGCTCCCCGCTGAGCAGAGAGCCCAATGTGGGGCTCGATCCCAGGACCCTGAGATCATGACCTGAGCTGAAGGCAGAGGCTTAACCTACTGAGCCACCCAGGCGCCCCATCTATGGGTAACTTTTGAGGACTATTTTCCGGAGAGGTTGCACCATTTTATATTCCCATGGACACTGCGTGAAGGTTCCAATTTCTCTATATCCTTGCTAACACTTGCTATTGTCTGTCTTTTTTTATTTTAGCCATCCTAGTCCATGGAAAGTGGTATCTCACTGTGAGTTTGATTTATATTTTTCTAATGGCTAATGATGTTGATAGTTCTTTTTAAGTAACTGTTCCCGATGAGAAAGAACAAAACTCTTTGTGAATGCCCTCACTCAGTGCCTTGCTTATGGTATTTAGAAATAAATCAGGGGCGCCTGGGTGGCTTAGTTGTTAAGTGTCTGCTTTCAGCTCAGGTCCTGATCCCAGGGTCCTGGGATCGAGCCCCGCAGTGGGCTCCCTGCTTGGCGGAAGCCTGCTTCTCCCTCTCCTACTCCCCCTTCCTGTGTTCCCTCTCTCTCTGTGTCTCTCTCTGTCAAATAAACAAATAAAATCTTAAAAAAAAAAAAAAAAGGATGAAATCAGCTCATAGGACAAACATTATGGGAAGGGACCTGGGACCCGGGGCAAGCTCCTGTTCACCACAGTTGCTTCCACTGTTACTTCCCTGATTTTTAATGACAACTTTTTTTTTTTTTAATCTGAAACATTTAGTCACTGGGTCTAGCTTTGCTGTCTCAAGCAAGGCACGCTTTCTCTTCATCCTGGCACCCTTCTCCTTCACTTGACTCAATCCGTCCACATAGTTGTAAAGACCAGTGTTGGCCATCCACTAAGCTGTTAATTTTTCCTTTCCATTTGAGTTCCCATAATGGGGCCGGAAGCTGGTATGTGGACCTGGCCATGGCAGGCCAGGCTGTGGCAACTCGGCAGGGCTTCTCAAGGGAAGTCCTGCAAGTCCGAGGGTACAGACCAAAAGGGGAAGAAGGAGTGGAAGTAAGTTGAAGAAACATTCTGAAATCACCTTGCTTTGTTTCTTGTGACTAAACTGATTTTGAAATTCCCAAGAATTTTAAAAGAGGGTACGTTTACTGGAAGGGAACCCATGTTAACAAGGTGGTAGAATGCAGTCTATAAAAACAGAGGGCTGGCCATCCTGTTTCCTGCATAAAAAAAGACGCAGTTAACTCATTTCCCTCAGCCTGGCACACTGAGAAGGCAGCTGTTGTGGCAGTGCTCGTGTGTGTGTGTGTGTGTGTGTGTGTGTATGCACTCCAGTTCACCCATCTCCCCCACCCCCCGCGCCCGCCCATGAACCTGATGTTCCCACTGCTCTTCCCGTCCAGTTCTATGTTCTCCCTCCTCAGACCTCTGATGAGGATTCTCTCTCCTGCTTCTCCTCAAACTCTGGAACTCTGTGGGCAAAATGACCTAATTGCTCCTATTTCCCATTTCCGAATGCCCGAACTTCCTTTCTTGAAGGCACTGTGTCCCATTCCCCCTCTCTTAGAGAGACCCCATCCTTCTTTTACTCTCTGCCACCACCTTCAGAGTCTGGACTGCTGAATGGGCCTCTCTTCTGGTCTCCTCAAGTTCCAGTCTCTTTCTACCCTGTGCCATGGCTGCCATGTTAATTTTCTGGAATGACAGACCTTCCCTCCCTATGGAATTAGAAAGCTTTTAATATTCTGAACCACTTACCTTTGGTGGGGGCACTTCTTGGCATGGTTCTAGCCCAGAGACCTAGCAGCTACAAGTGGCCTTTGTGTGTGGGTGACTAGACCCTAGGGATAGCTCACTAAATTCCTTCCTTTTCCCTGGAATGCACAGAGCCAGTGCTCCTCTCATAGCCTTTACACTGGGCTGTTCCCTCTGGCTGGAACACCCTTCCAGGTGTTTTCCTTGGGCTCACTCCTTGACTTCCATAACTCAGATCTCAGCTCAGATAGGATTCCTCTGAGCCCCTTCTCTGATGAGCCTCAAATGTAGCTCAGGGACGGAGGGATTTCTGTCTGCTTTGCTCATTGTTATATTCTTAGCACCTAGAACAGGGCTGGCACATGGCAGGCACTTGAAAAATACCTGCAGAGTTATTAGAACAAAGCAGCTTCTACAAAAAGGACTGGGTTGCATAAGTTGTGGCATTCTGTGGGCAAGACAAGAACTGGAGGAATGAACAAAGAAGGGAGGAGCAAAGAAGAGGAGAGAGGACATGAGCTCTCGCAGTGTGGAGTACAAACGTGGATAGCTGGAGACAAAACAGGGCACGGGGTGTGGGACCCTGTCTCCTCCACCTTCTCTGATGTGGAAAAATAATCTGTGTTGTGATTAAAGCCAAACGCAGTTTTCACTCACAGACAAGGACATTCTTGAAGACATCAGAAAAAGAGACAATATCCGCTCTTTCTCAGTTTCCAGGTTTGATCACCAAAATAAGGAATGGGCAGTTAAGTGTCGATTCCCACTGCATTTTAGGTGATCCCCTCAATAAAACTATCAGCCAAAATGGGATCCAAATTCAAAGGACCCACATAATCTAAGTGGTCTGAAATTTTAAAAAGCAGTCTCTTCTAAAGTGCACATTATTTCCTAAGACTCTTGGGCTACTCACTAAAGTGCTTTTGTTCACAATGGAGCGAATTACCTGTCGTGGTAGAAACTGACCATTTATAAAGGACGCTCCCAGCTCAGAACCCCATTGTGCAATCATGCTTGATCTTTTTTGCCAAACTGGATCTTCTGCTTCCTTTGCCAGCTAAAATCAAATGGATGCATTAGGTCATGGCATTAATATGAAAGTTTTCACCCTTGTTTTTCTTTCTCCTTTCTTACCCCCTTTGTATTACGTGGCACAAGTCAGATCCTAATTATGAAAGGGAGGAACTCCAGCAGCTTGTTAGCACACTGAGGCTGAGCAACATGGCCCATCTTGTTTCGGCCTCTCTCAGCGAGAGCCCAAGGGTGTTAGTCACATGACTGTTTAGGATGTGCAACCGACTGAGGCTCAAATGACATCACCAGAGTGAATTACCCTGGGACTTTGGAAATCTACAATGTGGGATTTTCCAGAGAAAATGAAACCATCAGCTTTTTTTTTTTTTTTTT
>RCUC01129732.1:0-42781 GCA_003697995.1 Taxidea taxus jeffersonii | reverse complement strand
TCTATTTATGGGCAAAAATCAGAACTGGATGGGCTTCTTTTAAGGAGGAGTAGACAGAAAGAATGAAAGTCTGCAACATAAAAAAGACTAAAACCGTGATACTCAATGCAAAAAAGGTTATATGTGTACATGCACATGTACACATAGGTACATAAATATGTGTGTATTGTGTACATATGTGTTGATACAAATATGGTATACATGACATAGATATAAATATTTTCTGTGGAGAAAAGAGCCATTTAAAAAATGATAGTTACTCTCTGAGAGCTATTTTTCAATAGCATTCTAAATATTTAATGCATATCCCCTCTTATAATTAACATGAGGAATTATAATATTATCCCATTTTGCATATAAAGAAACAAACAAGACATAAGTAACATGCTCATGCCATATAGCTTTGTAAATGGCAAAGCCAGGGTTCAAACACAGGGAGCCTGACTCTAGCGTCTGAGCTTCTGGCAGAGTTGAAAACAATTGCCATATGCTTTTAATAAAATACTGAGATAATAGATTATAGTAAAAGAGTTCAAATGAGATAATAGAAAAAGAGTCCATTTTAAAAAGGGGTTAGTTGAAAAAAACTGGCAGACTCCAGTAAAAAAGTTAAAATTTTATAAAGGTAAGGAAATGTTATAAAGCAGCTACATTAAAACCAGTCTTAGAAACCATAGAACCAAATTCTCAAAAATATCAAATCAATGATACAGAGGGAAAAATACAAAATTTGAAAGTTCTCTCTGAGTCTGGAAACAAAAGAAAAGAAGAAAACTATAGGAGAGAATTCGTTAGCTATGAAGGCTAGATAATGAAGAACACAGACACAACACTCTCATGCATGATGCTCACATCCAGACCCTTGGAATTTAGTGTATACAATCAGAGCTGGCACCTAGGCCTTGAAATTTCAACTCTCAGGTGTAACATTTCTGAGATCCTTACAAAAGAATTTGCTAGTAAATACCGATTTTGCAACAAAGGAATTTAAAGTTAGGGCCAAAGTTCAAAATGGGAGTCCAACCATGGGTACAGTTCATGTCTACATATTTGCAGGAATCTTTTTTTTTTTAAGATTTTATTTATTTATTTGACAGGTAGAGATCACAAGTAGACAGAGAAGCAGGCAGAGAGAGAGGAAGGTAAGCAGGCTCCCTGCTGAGCAGAGAGCCCGATGTGGGGCTGGATCCCAGGACCCTGGGATCATGACCTGAGCTGAAGGCAGAGGCCTTAAACCACTGAGCCACCCAGGCGCCCCTGCAGGAATCATTTTAATGTAGATTTCTATATATGAAATTTCCATAAACGAAGTGTGTGCCAGTCACTGTTTTAAAACACTTTAAATGTATTATCTTACTAAGTGGTACAGTACCTCCCATTTATGGAGGAAGACACCAAGAGTTCTATAACATGTCAAAGGTTATAGTTCATTAAGTGTTAGAGTGAGGATTCAAAAAGACCAGGAAGTGTGACTCTACAGTCTGCCTTCTGACTAGAGTAAGATCAATACCTTTATTCTAGCTCTATTTGACAAATAGTAACAATACCATGTTTGGGGGGAACTATTGCTATCACTACTTTATAAATAAGGAAGCTGAGGCCCAGAGAAGTTTAAATGACTTTCTGAAAGTTCAGTCTCTACTGAAGGTAGAGGAGTCAAACCTAGTCTTCCGAGGTCCTAAATAGCACCCTGCCCTTTATACCACCAGAGTCTTTTGTCATAAATCACCCAGAGCTTCCTTTAGCAGCCTAAATAAGATTAGCAAACCATGTTAGAAAGAATATTCAAATTGATGCCAGGAGAGTATTGAGTTGATGATGATCTGATTGTTATAGTTGCCCTGCCATGATTTCAGCTTATTACACAGCCACAAGATGGTTTTAGAAATTCAGTCTTGGGACCATGATCAGAAAATTCTGCCTTGGGAACCCTTTAAGAGTAGTCCTTTGTGTTAAGTCCCTTCATTTGAACCACCTGGGGAGAATTTAGTTTCCACCATGACCCAGACTGACACCAGTGTATAAGTCATTGAGAACTTATGTCCATTATGTCCAGTAGGACAGGGAGAGATACTGCTTTTCGATGTGCTGCCTCCAGTCAAGGGAGTTCAAGGGAGTTATTTGTTAGCCTCAGAGGCATGGGGAAGGAAGGAAAGAGAGGAAAGGGAGGAGGGAGGGAAGGGGGGAGGGGAAAGGAAAGAAGGGAAGAAGGGAAAGAGGGAGGAAGGGAGGAAGGAAAGAAAAGGAAGAGAATCATTTCCTACCCCAGTGTGACTACTGGCAAACTGGAGGGTTTGGAGCATTTCTGCATGCCCTTCCTCTGAAGGAAAAGCACATATACACAAAGGAGATTTTAAATAGAAGCAGCTGTTTCCTTTAGTCCATCCCTGTAGGAACTCCCCTCTTATTCTAAAAGAACTGTCATATTTTTCAGTTCAACATTTTTTTTTCAATTCCATTTGAGACTTTGAAATATTAGGCTTGTTTCTCAGTAAACTATTTTATACGCATAATAACCCCTCTGGGGTGTGTGTGGATCAGCCAATATTGGCACACCTTCCGTCTACTGAGGCTCTCGTGTGCACTCCTGTCCTCAGTTTGCTCCAAGCCCGCTTTGTGTTGGCTACTGAACATACAGAGTTGTATGTTATTAATTCCACAGCTTATTTTGAAATTTGCCCCCGAGACCATCTCTTCAACTGCCCTTCAGTCTGAGACACAAAGCTTTTAGTCTCTAATATTTCTCTATCAAGTGGTTTATATTATCATTATTTTTCCTCTTTCTTTCCAGAATAATATAATCTATTTGAGTTTTACTAGACTTGTGTGGCCAAAGCATTCTGGGCCAGAGTAATTAAATGAAGCAAGTGAAACATTTATTGATGGCAATATGTCATTGAGTGAAGTGAAGCATTTTAGAAGTAAAAAAAAATTTTCCCCCCACAAGTAACACATTACCATCTGTTCCTGTTCCACACAAATCAGCACTGAGAGAGCAACATGAAAGAGAAAATTGGGTCAACATTTACATTTCAAGTCAGGTTGGATTTTGCTTTGTCAGTTTCTTTGGACTGGAAATTTAAAGGTTAAGGGATTATTTGAGGCATGGGGTAAGCAAGGCAAGAAACAGATCCTTCCAGGTAGCCCCATGAAACTGTGAAAGCCAAATAAAGACAAAGAAAATTACAGGGAAGAAGTAGTGTTTTGTGTGATCTAAGTCTGCCCTTAAATGTATGAGACCAAGAGGATCAGAAGACACCCTTTAACTTCTCCTTGTTAAATCTGTGTTCAGCCCTTATTTCCTTGTTAAATCTGTGTTCAGCCCTTATTTCCTAACTAACTGTTCTTGGTCTAAACATTACACAGTGACCTACAAGCTTATCCATCTGATTGGTGGCCTAGAAATATCCAGTACTTAAAAAGATTAATCCCAAAGCACATTTAGTGAATAAAAACCATTATCTCTACATTCCCTTACTAGAGAAATGACTAAAATTTTGCAGAATCAGAGACAGAGAATTGTGGGGTTTGTGGTCTAGGGAAACCAACAAAATTGGGAAACTTTATTTATTCTACAAGAATATCTTGGAAGAGTCTCTGCTTCTCTCTCTCATTCTCTTTCTGTGCTCTCTCTCTCTCTCTCTCAAATAAATAAATAAAATATTTTAAAAAGCAGGGGGGCACTGGGTGGTTCAGTGGGTTAAGCTCCTGCCTTCAGCTGAGGTCATGATCTCAGGGTCCTGGGATCATGTCCCACATCAGGCTCCCTCTGCCTGCCACTCTCTTTCTCTGACAAATAAATAAATAAAATCTTTATATATATATGGAAGATTCTGAGCCAGGACGTGATCTTCCTATTCACAGATGTGTGTGTGTGTGTGTGTGTGTGTGTGTGTGTCCCATGCCTGTGTATCTGTGTTTTGATGGTGGCGCTAAGATAGAATCTCTTTCCTTATTGCTCACTCATAGTTGGCCTAATAGATACCAAGCATTATCAAAAATCTCCTTTCTTAATTCTGTAAATTTCATTTTTACATCTTAAAAAAAGGATTTGGTATTGATAATCTACTGTTTTGTTTTGTTTTGTTTTGATTTAGAACCTCCTCTTCATGGCCCAAGCCCATTTAAATGTTTGGCTTAACGCATGATGATATTTGGAGTGGCTTTTGATAAATAGACACTATATAATTCATTTATATCATTTGCATCCCTGCTAAAATTCTTTACTGTCTTCTCGTTGTCCTTTATATTAAATGTAAAGTCTTTCTTAATGTAAAAGGTCTACATGGTCATTTTCTCAAAAAAAAAAAAAAAAGGATTGATTGATTGATTTTACTGGGGCAGAGGGAGAGGAAGAGAGAGAATCCTCTAGCAAACTCCCCATGAAGCACACAGTTTTGGCCATCCCAGAACCCTGAGATCATGACCTGAGCTGAAATCAAGAGTCAGCCACTTAACCAACGTGGGCGTCCAGGCGCCCACAAATGGTCAGTCTTTTAAGACTTTCACTATTTGCAGATTTTCATCTTAATTCAAGCCTTCAGTTGTTGAGAATTATATTCTAAAAATGTCATTTAGGTCAATTTTCTAATAAGGTTATATTTTCACTGATACACTGGTTCACCTTTTCTAAATATTACTTATAGAGAGTTCTTAAAATCTCCAGCTATAAGTAGATTTTTTAACTCTTCAGTTACTTCTGTCAATTTTTGCTTCATATATTTTGAAGCTCTTTTTATTAAACCATGCACATTTAAGATTTTTGTGGCTTCTTGACTAATTGACCCCCTCACTGTTATGAAATATCTCTTTTTATCTTGGCAATACTACTTATCATATTTTTTGTCTGATATTAGTTTAACTACACTAGCTTTTTTGTGCTTATGGTTACATCATCTTAATTTCAGCCTATTTACATGGTATAGTTAAAATGTGCTTCTAGTAAGCAGCCTATAGTTGGGTTTGGCCTTTTATCCAGTTTAGATAAAAACATGGAGTATTAATCCAGTTACTTTATTTGTGTTCAATTTATTTTTTTATTTTTTATTTTGAAGACTTTTTAGATTTGCAACAAAAGTTACAATAGCACTACAGAGAATTCACATATACCCCATAGTCTTATTCCCCTGATGATAAATGACACTGATACTGTGCAATTATCAAAGCCAGGAAACTACCTTTGGTAGAAGATCATCCGTTAAACTCGAACCTTCCCTAACTTGCACCATTTTTCCCCCCAATGTTTCTTTTACTCTGCTAGGATCCTTTTCAGGATCTCATGCTGCATTTAGTTATTTTGTCTCCATTGTCTCTTCTAAACTGTGATAATTCAGATTTTTTCCTTATCTTTCATCATGTTGACGCTTGTGATGAGCACTGGTCAGTTGTTTTGTAAAATATTTGAATTGGTCTAAAGTCTTCTCATGATCGGGTTGAGGTTGTGCATTTTGTGGGAAGCAGGCCACAGAAATGTTGTGTCCTTCTCAGTGCATGATGCCAGAGAGTGCGAGATTTCAGTATTTCTTAATATTAGTATGTTAATCTTGATCACTTGGTGAAAGTGGTGTTTGCTGAATTTCTGCACTCTAAAATTACTATATTTCTTTCAATTGATAAACATCCTGGAAAAGATACTTTGTGATTATGCTTACATCCTGTTTCTCCAAAAACTTTTGCTCATTGACATTGATATCTGTTGGTAGACAGCATATTTCAAGTATAAATACTGTTCTGACATAATTATTGCAATATAGGTAAAGACAGTTTATTCCAAGTGGGGTCAGAGCAAGAAGGGCCAGTATAAACCCTTCTTGTCCTTATGGTTGCATCATCCTAGGCTGAAACCTAAGAAGCTGTGCCACTTGAGGCATGACCCAGTACCATGTTATTAGGAGTATCTGTGGTAAAGATGCCAAACAGAGCCCCTGGCAAGACTGGTAGGAGAATCACAGCCCAGAACTCTAACACTATGGAACTAGGCCATGCCATCTGCATCAGAGAACTTATATATCATTTGAAAAACAGCTCCTGGCATGCTACAGGGCCATAGCAGAAGCTGAGTGCCTGACTGTGGAAAATCAAGTAACCTTTATGGGCTAGTTATTATGAGACCTTCCAGACTGTCGGGTAAGGTAGACTGATCAACAATTTATCATAAGATGGATATTGTATGTCAGAGATTGGAATTGAGCAGCCCAGAAATTATATAAAGAGATGGCCCAGAAATCCATGTCACCAATTATTGCATGATGCCACTCCCTCAGCTCATAACTATGGCTTCATGAACTATGACTAGCTGACAAAGGAAGAAAAGGTCCAAAGTGAATTCATGAATGGGCCAATTTGATAAATGGGTGCAAGGTAGAAATTGGTTGTTCTTGAAACAAAGTTCCAGTCAGAGGTGGTCCTAGAATACAGTGGTAAAGGGAAAGCCTACCAATTGGGAGAGTATTGGGAAGTGTATCTGGCCATCCACTTTATGTGGAGTAGAAATGGTTTTATTGAAGGGTATGAAGGGTATGAAGGGTATTAATGTGCAGTAATGAATGACTTAGCTGATTGGTCAAGGGCCTCTAGTGAATGAGGTTAAAAGTCCAGGGAGTAGGAGGTTTGAGGAAGAGACAGGTGTATAGCTTTATGGCAATGAACACAAAATGTGAGCATCATTGGTGACTGCCATTGTACAAAAGCACTAAATCACCAACAAGAGGTATTCAATCACCAAGTGGAGAGAATGATCAACGGGTTGATATCAGAGAGCTGTCCTAAGACATCTCAGTGCCAGCAAAATGGGTTTGTGAATGTGATAACTATGGTGGTAGAGATAAAGGTTATGAATTATGCATTGATTCAACATCTTGAGCTCCCTTTTACCAAGGCTGTCCTAATGATTGCTGCAACTGGATGTCTGATTGGACAGGAACAAAGACCAAAGCTGGGTCTCAAAAGGGGTAACATCCTCTAGGGAAACCAGGCAGCCATATGTTGGCAAGTAGATTACATCAGATTCCTTCTACCATAGAAATTACAAATTCCTATTCCTGTACCAAAATGCCAAAATTCTGGAGCTTTAAAACAACCCAAATTTAATTTTTTGCCCTCTGGAGCTCAGAGGTTGGGAATGGATCTAAAAGGGTAAAGTCACATAGGATGACATAGGGCTATGTTCCTTCTAGAGGCTTAAGGGAGAATCCATTTTCTTTGTTATTTAGCTTCTAGAGACTTGTTCTTGTTAGCTTCCAGAGACTGCTTCATTCCTTGTTTCATGGCCCTTCCATCTCTAAAATGAGGAATCACTCTAATAACTGTTTTCATCATCATATCTCCTTCCCTGTTTCTCACTCTTCTGCCTTCCTCTTTCATCTTTTTTTTTTAAGATTTTTTATTTATTTATTTAATTGACAGACAGAGATCACAAGTAGGCAGAGAGGCAGGCAGAGAGGGAGAAGGGAAAGCAGACTCCCTGCCAAGCAGAGAGCCCAATGCTGGGCTCGATCCCAGGACCCTGAGATCATGACCTGAGTTGAAGGCAGAGGCTTAACCCACTGAGCCACCCAGGTGCCCCTTCCTCTTTCATCTTATAGGGATCCTCATATTGCACTGTACCCATCTGGATAGTCCAGGGTAATTTCCTTATTTTAAGATCATTGATTTAATCACAACTACAAACTCCCTTTGGCTATATAAGGCAATATTCACAGGTGTAATAGTCAGAGTTCCTTGAGAAACAAACAAGTAGGATATAATAGTAATGGTAATAGTAATAAATTTAACTATTAAATAATGAAATATGAAATTAGCTCACAGGTTTATAGAGACTGAGAAGTCCCATGATCTGTGTCTGCAAGCTGAAGATCCAGGAAAGCCAGTGGGATAATACAGTCTGAGTCCCAAGGCTAAGAGCCAGGGGGGATGATGGTGTGACCTTAGTTTGAGAACAAGAGAAGAGGAGATATTCCAACTCAAGCAGTGAGACAGGAAAAAGGAGTGAATGCCTCCTTTCTTTGCCTTTTGTTGTATTCATGCCTTCAACAGATTGAATGTTGTTTACCAACATTGAGGAGGGCAATCTAATTTACTGAATCTACCAATTCAAATTCTGATCTTACCCAGAAACACACAGACATACCCAGAAATGTTTGACCTGGGCACCCTGTGGCTAGTCACGTTGACACAGAAGATTAACCGTCACAAACCCACCCTCCATCAGCTTGGCACCTATAACATCTCCTTAAACCATGCTTAATTTCCAAGTAAAGACAATAGCAAGGTCATAATTTCACGAAACATGATCCAACTGTGTGTGTAGAACTGAAATAATACTAACCTGTTCCTCATAAAAAAGATAAAAATACTTAAATGAGATTTCTCCTTGATATCCTGGAACTTAAAAACTATGATGTAAAATTAACAATATTTAAAAAGCATGACATTATGTTGGTGACCCAACCAAACCCCCCTGACAGCCAGTACACCCATTCTCTCCTGTGTGTTGACTGATGACAACTCACAGCTGTCCCCTTTGCCAGAAATTTGACTTCAGCCAAATGGGAGTTACTTTACTGAGGAGGCACTGCTGCCCACCCCTACATATCCAGAGCCAGACCGTGGCCCAAGACGGGCTGGCATTGGATACAAATGTGTCCCCTCAAAGTGGGAACAATTCTTCAGTGTAATCTTCTTCCAAAATGTGCCCATATGATCAGACTGAAACTAATCTCTACCTAAAACTATGCACTATTTCCTTTTCCTTTGTTCTGTCCTGCTTCCATTACCTTCTTTCTGAAAGAGGTCTCCAATAAGTTCTATTTGAATAAAAATCCCTATATTAACTTTTGCTTCTAAGGAACTTGACTAAGACATTTGCCCCCAGATGATCTATTTAATCAGATGTATACGTTTATATTTAACATACATATATGTTAACAAGGTATGTTTCTATGTCTTGGATTTCCCACTTATAACCCTTAGAGGCAAGATATGTTCTTCCTTATCTCCGTAGTCTCTTTGTAGTCCCTTGCATAATATTATGGACTTAGTAGGCTTTCACTAAATGCTTCTGGATGTAAAGGCAGGAGCAGGCTAACTATGTGATGATCTTTTTCTCAGCAAAGCATCCACTTCATAACATTTCTGAGCTATAGTCTCCATAAATGAATTTTTAATGTATTTTACAGTGGAAAGTTGGCTAATAAAAGGCAAGCTCAAAGATATAACACTAAACTCTCATGGTCTCAATTCCTTCCCAAATAGCATCATTTTTATTGTTGTTTCCAAAATGAGATCATCTTTCTCTTCTGCTTTCACATTAACTAGATTTGTTCAAAGATCTGACGTTAATGTCATCAGTCTGGGCTAGTGCATGAGTTCCGCTAACTGTGTTTTAAAATATAGCCATTAGCATGCCATGGAGGAAGATTTGATCTCATCACGCTGTAAATCACTTGTTTTTCTGAGAAGATTGGAAATATGACAGACAGCTGTGCTTTATCAATGTTTTCATTTATACATATATCTTTCCCACTTCAAAGTTTGCAGAAGAGAAGTGAGATAATGTGATTAGGTAGCCAAGCATATTCAGTGTTCTGAAAAGTAGGTCATTGTTGAGATTAACTGATGGATTAAAAGGATTTAGAAAGGTGGTAAATTTTTGATTTGCATATTTCTCTAAAGAGTCTTGACTCTTGTCAAGTCCCCCTCCCACGTTTTACAGAGCAGCAAGCCAAAGCACTACATCTAGCAATTTAGTAGTTGCAAATTACTCTTGCCTGGTTTTTTTTTTTTTTTTGACCTTGAGCAAATTATCAGTATTTCCACACTAGATTTATTTTCCATAATCCATCAACTGCATTGCTTTGAGGGCACTGAAAATGAGACAGGAGAGTGCTAATGTGACAGATGAAGACTGAAATAATTAAATAGTGCTCAGCATAAGGCTACTATACATCTCTTTGACCAAGCATCCTTTGAAAATGCCTTAAATGCCAATTAAATAAAGACTGCTTAGTGGTGAGCATTGTTCAGTGCCACTCTTCCTTTTGGCAATTTTGGTCTCATCAATGGCATTTTCAAAAAGATAAATTAATAGCCTTCTACTAGGCTACTAGAACATAATTTATTCTGTTTGGTTCTTTAGTTCACCAGCTAACACTTTATTAACAGTATATATTATATGCATATAAAGATTTGAGAAATGAATTCTTCTTAATACCTTGAAATGTGCAAAAAGTTGAAATAAATATTCTTCTACTCATTTACTCATTCATTCATTCAGTAAGTCAGCTCATTTTTAGTGAGGAGAGAGGCACATAAATAAATGGTTAATAAATAAACAAATACCTAGCAATAATAGATCTACATTCATGATGGACATATGGGAGCACAAAGAAAGGACACCTAACCCAAAAGGATGATATCAGGAAAGTCTTCCTGGCAGAGGTGGTGCCAGCAGCTATGTCTTGCTGAATCGATTGAAGCCAGCCAGGTGAATGGTAAGGTGAAGAATAACCTTGGTAGGGTGAGGTATCCTGAGGTTTCAAGAAGAAAGAAAAACACATCCAAAATCAGTGGGGTGGGGCTAGATGAGGACTTAGAAGGAAATTCAAAATCAAGTAATATTTTTAAATTTTAATTATTTATTTATTTAAGACTTTATTTATTTATTTGAGAGAGTGAGAGCCCAAGTGGAGGGAGGGTCAAAGGGAGAAGGACAAGCAAACTCCCCGTGGGACTCCATCCCAGGACTCTGAGATCATGATCTGAGTTGAAGTCAGATGCTTAACTGACTGAGTCACTCAGATGCCCCTTCCCTAAGTAACATTCTTTTGTTGTTTTAAATGTTTTTAATGTTATTTAAGCACAGATATACATGCATGCTAAAATTTAAAAAGACTTCTTTCTAGATTTTCTGATGATAAAATTCTGGGTATGTTCATCTGAACTAAACTAACCTGTTATCATTTGGAGGATATGGAGTGAGTTAGGCACAGGATTTATTTTTGTTTTTGTTTTTGTTTTCTTGAGATGGCAAGTTTTACCTTTATTGATAACAACGGAAAGTCATTGAAAATTTAAGAATGACAAGCAGAAAAGAAACACGAGAAACTGTTGTTTTAAAGTCCTGGTGTGCGACTCACTGCTTATTGAGCTCCAATTCATAGTTATGAGGGATATGGTTAAATGAGGACATAATAAAGTGTCTAAGTCATTATTTTATGTTCCTTTATCTGAGCACAGGCAGAGGTTTTATTTTTATTATTTTGAACATTATGCTCTTTCTTTCTCTAATGAAGTAGTTTTTTTCATGAATACAAAGGAGTGTATGAATACAAAAGGCAGTGTCCTGTTGATGGTCACTAAAAATGCACAAATTAGGAAATATTTATTCAGTGTCTACAATATTCCTGGCACTGTGTTTCTTCTGGGTAAATGCCAGTGAATATCTAATGAAACACATGTTATAGTAGACTTTATGCAAATATTTTGTAAGATAAAACTAAAGCCTAAACCCATAGGGTGTATTTCACTAAATAATTGCTTGATCTTACTAAAGGACAATTTCATTATGTTTTTTATAAACATCACACTGAAATAATTGTAACTGTGCTAGTATTCAAAAGTATTGTTTGTACTTAGACTTAAAATTTTTGGAAGAACTATAGCAATATGAAAATAGACAAACTATACATATTGCTTATTTGAATCTTCTGACTGATTTTTGAGGAATATTAATCGATAAAGCAACCACTTTATTTGAAAAAAATAAAAGAAAAATTACATATTGGACCAGTCAGATTAGTTTTTCACATAAACCGTAGCTGAGGGAGATTAGTAAAGCATCTCAGCCACATTACTGATGTTGAAATATTGGTTCTCAATCGTAAAGCCAAATGAAATCAATCAAATGATGCTATGAAATCTATAAACATCACCATTTATAGTTAGAAGTTATATTTAGAAACTAGAGATTATTTAAAAAGTCACAAATGGCACATTCTAGTTGTAAAAAGTTAAGTAGTATAGAAGTGTATCCAAAAAAAAGTAGAAGTTTTCATGTTCGTTTTTCTCCTTCCCCAACCCACATCAGAGATGACCACTGTTTCCTGCTTAATGCAGTCCTCCCTGCTTTTATTCTCTACGTTTGCAAATAAATGCGGCTGCAAAATTTTAAACAAATGGGATTATTTTGTCCATTCTTTTCCATGTCTTGCTTTTATTCATTCAACATGCACTGGAAAAATTTTTCATGTCAATACCAACAGATATACCTTTTTCCGTGACTGCAGAGTTTTTAAGTCTTTCTTTGTGATTGCAAAGTATTTACCTGTATAGTTACAGAATGCCTTTTTAAATACTTGTTCTTTTGATGAAACCATTCAGCTTTTCCTAGTTACAAACAGTGCTACAATGATCTTCCTTATATGTATTATATATAAATGCACAAGTGCATATATTTCTCTAGGATTAAAATGTTGGGGTAAAACCCATACAACAGTTTAATGTTTTAAATGTTGTTAAGCTGAAAACTATCTGCTAACAATGTATGAATATGTCACTATACATTTCCCTGCATCATTTCCAAGACTAAGTCTTATAAATCCTTACGGTTTTATCTAATCTTACAGAAATATGGTATTTCTTTGAAAGAACTGTCCATATGCTACTTTCTTAACTTTCTAGTTGACATTTCTATGTTATTCATTGAAATTCAGTGAATAAAGGCAGGACAACTGGCAGTTGAAAATATTTTGCCAAAACTTCTGCCTCAAATGTTAGATACGATTACAGACAAAAGGTTCTACTATTTTATAGAGATCTAGGTCTTTTTCCAAATTACAACACTTGGAATATACTGAAAAATCATTGTTTACCTACACATCACATATTTCGGTTTGTACTTACAATTCAGTTTGAAAGGGATCTTTTATTAATAAAATTCCTTACCCTTTGTGTTGCATAGAAAGTCATCACCATACTGTAAACTTATGCAGAGCTGTTTGAATAATCAAGTTCACAGATTCAGACAGAAATAGGAAAAGAAATGTGAATTTACCTCCCTCGGGTTGTCGCCTAACTTGTGAAGTCCAATACTGGTTCCTGATGGCTGTCATATTCAGCTGCTCAGTGTCATCCAAACTGCCATAGTCAAAGTATTAACTTACTATAGGAATGGGGAGCACGTACCATTCATTCACACACTTATCTGATATCATTCAAAAAGCTTATTGACTTCCTTTAATATATTGAAAGTTATTTTAAGTAACTTGCTCCAGGATCAAACTGTTCAAAATTTCCAAATCTCAAATTTCCTTCTAACTACCTTCTGGGGTTTAGCTGCTTTTGTAGCCTTTTCACTATGACCTTACTTTAATAACCATTTTCCCTCGTAAGAGGCATCCTTACTTTCTGCATTCTCATGAATCTCTCCTTGTCCCCAAAGAGGTCCCAAGTGCAATTTGGCTCTTTAATAGAAACCACACAGACTGTTCCCATTCCCTTGGCATAATATCCAGCTGCCACAGAGACTAATTGTTGTGCCCCTTGCTTGGGGATTGCTCTGATCCTGTTTAAAGGAGCAATTCTCCTATGTTGACTACTGTAGAAAGGGAGCGTTGTTTTTTGTTTGTTTGTTTGTTTGTTAAAAGATCTAAAATATATGCATTTTGTTAGTTAGTAGCTATAAAACAAACCCAAAATATTATTGAAAAAGGAAACATGATACAAATGGACAATGAGGGGTGATGGAGAATGTTAAAATGTTTTCACTGAAACAGAACAATGGCTATTATATTGAGATAGATGAGCTGATTTTTATTTTTTCTTCTGCTTTACACCCTTACATCTTCTACTGAATGAGTTAGCTAGGAGGATTTAAAGACTCCTATGTTCAAATAATTTTCACTCAATCGTTTATTACTTTGGGCAAATTGCCAAATGTTTCTGATCTCCGTTTTCCACCTGTTACATCAGAATGATACTTTTGTGGCTCTTGGGAGGGAAGTTTTGAGTAGTCTCTTGGCCCTAATAACAGTCAGTCAGTGGCAGCTGTCATTAGAGTACCTGGACTGAATACTGGGTATCAATAATCCCAGACCATTGAGCAGCTTCCTGTGAGTTCAAGGAAGGAAATAACGCAATTTCTGATGCCAAGGAGAAAATGGTTTTAAATCCAGGAAACTATTCATAAACATTGTTTGCTACCCTGCAAGTGCCTAACGATCTGTAAAAAAAAAAATCCTTGCTTTAGCAACTCTTCACAAACACCCACTAAGAAATCTAAGAGGATGTATAATGAAGAGTAGTTTGTTTCCTTTCTGTAGTGGCATTTGCCTGTAGTGATGTCTGTGTTATTTTAGTCAAATGAGGAATTTCAGTTTGATATCATGACATACTAACTCAAATGAACTTGGAAATAGGACGGAGTGTTCAGAATATTCATATAGAAAGCTTTGTAAAGGACTGAAATACCTTCTCATTAAATTGTGAAAATGAGACAAGGAAAATGTAGTTGGTGGGACAATTTTTATCAAATCACAATAGAAATTTACGTACAGGCATTTTTAATTTGTCTGGAAATTATTTTCTTATCCTTTCAAATGAATCTTATGGTGCTAGAACAAAGTGTTCTTGTATCTTTATTAACATGATTGCACTTATCACATATTGCTTTCTTTTTCAAATGTGTTATTTTGAACTCCCAGCTACTTCTGGCTATTTACTCTTTTCCAGCAGATTTAGCATTGAGTCAAGATGGTGTCATTCCACATACAAGCTCCAACACCATTTCAGGGCCTCAGACCCTTCTTCAAATAGCTAATTCCCTGGAGTGCAGAGGTGGTGGCAGGGGTGGCAGCAAATGAATGACAAGGTGCTGAAAATTCTATTGCATTCATTAGCTACTTAGCTGTCAAGGTCTGTATTTCTATATGCGACTGTTGAAGCTAGTGTGATTTAAATAGGTTAAAACATTTACAAGAAAATACATTTAAAAGTTGATTCCCATTTAAAAGTTGATTCCTGAGAACCATTGTGGAAACATCTATAAATATTTTTATGACTTTGATTTCTACTCTTGTTACATTAAAAACTAAAACTAAAACTTTTTTTTATTAAATAGCCAAGTAAATTTCCATATTATCCCTAGTACTTTAATTACTTTAAGTAATCACTTCAGCATTGCTTAAAAAAACTAGTTAAATGGGGAAATTTTCAGTGCTCTTGTCTAATTTATGCACTGCCCCCAACGGTAGGTAAATTCTAAGATAACTTCAGTGACCCTCGATCTTCGGTGTGGGTGGAATCTGGATTATTAGCAGATATCGTTCCCTTAATTATGTTACATCATATGGCAAGGGGGATTTTGAGGATGTAATTAAGTCCCTAAATTAGTTGATCTTAAAATAGGGAGATTATCCAGGTGGACCTTATCTGATCATATTGGCCTTTTAAATCTGGGTCTCAAGGGCAGAGATGGAAGAAGTGAGAGATTCAAAGCGTAAGAAGGATTCAACATGCCTTTGCTGACTTAAAAATAGAAGGGAACACAAAGCAAGGAATAACTGTGTGAGGCAACTATAGCCAAAGTGGCCTTTGAATGACAGTCAGTGAGGAAACATGAACCTGAGTCTTACAAATGGAAGGAACTGAAGTTTGTGAAACAATGAGAGTGAACGCAGAGGCAGCTTCCCCCAGAACCTCTAGATAAGTCAGCCTGTAACATCATGAGTTTAGCTCGGTGGTACCCTGCAAAGAGAATCAGCTACATCATACTTCTGAATTACAGAACTGTGGGCTAATAAACAGGTGTTGTTTTAATCTGCTAAATTTTTAGTGTTTTGTTACACAGCAGTAGAAAATTAATACACTCTTTTCCTCAATAATAGTTTGATCTAATATGCATTGAATATTCCACATTAATGACTTTACTGAAGTAAAAATTTTATTTTTTCAGGTATCATCTATTTGAGAAGTACCTTTTATTTTAATATCAGCTTTAAATATTTTAGCCTTTAGCTAATGTGGGAAGCTTTTCTGAATGTTCACACACTATTCTGTTGTATATGTTCAAGCCAGATTTGAAATGTTCATTGAGAGGATGAAGGTGAAAAGAAATATAGGCCATTAAAATTTCTCTCTGTTAAAAAAAATTCCAGGTTAGAAAAGTAATAAAACTATATGACTTGCTGGGACTCATCATATTAATGCTAAATTTAATTCAGAAGATGAGAAGAAAAGCAAGCAGGAATGTAATTAAAAGCAATTTAGCCAAGGAGAAATCACAGGGAAGATTGTCCAGATTGGAAGAGGAATTTCATGGAGGGTGATGCTTTTGAAGATACTATCATCTTCTAAACAGGGGAGTTTCCAGAGAGCGGCTTCAGGGGGAAATACTGCTTAATTTACAATAGAAGTTCTCATATTTATTTTATGTAAGAAAAGAATGGTAATCTAGGGAACTCGAGTGCTTTTTTTAGTTTCAGATGAAGCTAAATTAAAGATGAATTCTCCTTTACCACTAAATAGCTAAGGCAAGCCCCGGCAAACTGCCAGGTGAAAGTAGAAGAGATTGACCTAAGTCTGTTTGGTTGGTTAGTCTTTTCCTACTTTAGCAGTGTATACTGCTATTTTGTAGAAACAGGGGCAGTGAAAGCATTATTCTTTAGAGTTCAGTTTTTTTTTTTTAAGATTTTTATTTATTTATTTGACAGACAGAGATCACAAGTAGGCAGAGAGGCAGGCAGAGAGAGAGGAGGAAGCAGGCTCCCTGCTGAGCAGAGAGCCCCATGTGGGGCTCGATCCCAGGACCCTGGAATCATGACCCAAGCCGAAGGCAGAGGCTTTAACCCACTGAGCCACTCAGGCGCCCCTAGAGTTTAGTTTTAATTTATAACAAGAGCTATGAAGAACAGTTTTAAAATTGCACCTTCTTTCATCTAAGAAGTTGTAAGCTAAAATACATAGTGATTGACTAAATTTGGGTAAGGTTTACTTTCTGCAGATCTTACCTTTGGGAAAAATCACAGCATCGTGCAGGGTAGCAAAATGACCTGAAAGGATTACCTTGATATATAACAGGAAGAAGTTGTTCAATGTACCCTACTCATCATCTTGAAGTATTAGAAGACTTGTTCAAGAAGACTTTCAAAAGAAGGGCTCTTGCTTGATAACAAATCATTCCAGTGCTTAGATCTATTTCTCTAATTGCCAATATTGCATTTATTTAGAAACTTATAATGTTATATCTTATTGAGAAAATTATTACTTAATCTACTTCTCACAGAGAGCAAAAGCCATTGGGATTAAAACTAATGAATATAATGACTGAGTAATCTTTAGTAATAAGAAAAGCCACATTATACATATCCTGGGTGTCAGCTAGGATTTAACACAGAGAGAATTCAGCATATAAGTTTTACAAAGTGCTAACACATTGCACTGTCTCTCCCTGAGAGAGTTGTATCTGTACAAGGAGTCAATTCTCCTCTTGTTTTACTACCTTCCCTTATTCCCATACCTACAACTCAAAATTTCAATCATTATTTCATTCACTAAATATTCATTAAATGTCACCTTCATGCAGCGATGAATAAGACAGACAAAAGCCCCACTTTTATATGGATTTTTATTTTAATTGTAGGTAAATATCAGCATGATCTAAAAGATAAATTACAAATTTAGACACAGAAGGAAGGCATATATATAAAACTTCCAGAGTTTGCTAAATTTTATTGGTAAAATTTTCAGTGATGACTGTGAGAATGTCTAGGATTCTCAACTAAAGGTCTGGATGAACTTATTGAGAGCTGATAAATTTATTAGAGAATCTGCATTCAGTGCCATGGTTCTAACTGATAGGAAATGCGAGTCAATAGTGGCCCACCTTAAGTGAAGTAAAATGAAAGAAACTACTTTGGTATAATATACCAGATAAAATACAAGGATGTTGAGAGATAGAAATGCTAGAATAGATTTATCATGCTTGAATAATCACATGCCCACCACTTACATGCTATTGGAGGATCCAGATGGCTTCCTTCACCGTGACCTTGAGGTCTACATTGTTAAAGGAAGCATCACCATGCAACTGGGAGATAGAAATAGTACAGTTGAAATAGGGTCCCTAATTCTTTGGAGATAGAAGGTTTCTGAGAGGGCTAAGATCATGGCATGGTGTTTAAGCTAAGGCAAGTTGGACATGATTTCAGTAATAGTTAGCAGAGCCTATGTGGTAGTCTGAATATGGTCCTCAGAGACATTTACTGATGATTAATGATTGATTATGACCTTCCCCAGAGCCAAATATATGGACAGCCTGCTAAGGTCCTATTTGCATGTAAAAAGGACAAGGAGAGGCATGACTTAAGTCACTCTTTAGAGAATCATGACTCTTCCCCAAATCTAAGGTCTGTGTCTCAGATTAAGGTTTGAGTGGTTCTCAGATTTTTCCTGAAGGAAGAACCATGGTCTACGGCCATACCACCCTGAACGCGCCCGATCTCGTCTGAAGGAAGAACCATGGACAAGTATGTCTGTGGAAGTAGCCTTACCCAAGAAGTGTACAAATACTTATTTAGGAAACTGCACACTAGTAAAAGGGATCCACGCAGACCTCAGGGAATTATTGGAGCAGACTAAAACAATAACTAGAAATCTATTAGAACCACTGGGATCCACTGGTCAGAGGAAATTCCTGAGGGCGTTAATTGATGATTAAAGAAAAATATCGTTTCAAGCTGAGGTAACTTGACTTCAGGATAGAACTCTATTTATTGGTCAGAGATGGAAAACATCAACTTGCCCAACAGTCTCTTTAGACACAAAAAGTGAAGCCTAGAGAAATCAAAAGACTACTTTCAAATGAAAATCCAGGTCTTATGAGGTTATTACACCAACCCAGGTGCCTGGGTCCCCTGGGCAGGGGGATAGGAGTGGGAGAGACTGGAGGTTGTCTGGTGTCCAGGAAAGAGTTGGAAAAAAGGGTCATGTTTCCTTCATTCTTCATTTTGGTTTTAAAATTTTACCTTATTCAAACTGAAAAATGAAAACAAACTATTTTTTTGTGGGGCAGCAGGAGTTGGGGTTAGAGGTGTCTGAGAAATTTGTGAAAAGATAACAGCTAAAATTTCCCAAAGTTGAAGAACTGACTATAAATCTGAGTTAATAAAAGCACAAAAAACACAATAAAAATGCCAAAGCATATAATAATCAATACTATCAATACCGCGTGCAACATATAATAAAGATCAATACTGCTTATAACAGTAGTAAAGACTTAAAAAAAAAAGATTTTATTTATTTATTTATTTGACACAGAGAGAGAGAGAGAGAGAGAGAGAGCACAAGTAGGGGGAACAACAGGCAGAGGGAAAGGGAGAAGCAGGCTCTCTACTGAGCAGGGAACCTAATACAGGACTCATCTCTGGACCCTGGGATCATGACCTGAGCCAAAAGCAGATGCCTAACCAACTGAGCCATTCAGGCACCTCACAATGAGAAAAATCTTAAAAGAAGCCAGAGGGAAAAAGTTATGAAGAACAAAGGTAATGAAAACAGCAGAGGTTTTTTTGTTTGTTTTTTGTTTTTTGTTTTTTGTTTTTTGTTTTGGAAATATGCAAGCCAGAAGACAGTGGAACAATTGAAAGTATTTTAATGTACTGAAAGGTAGAAACTACCAAACTAGAATTCTTTTTTTTTTTTTTTAAGATTTTATTTATTTATTTGACAGACAGTGATCACAGGTAGGCAGAGAGGCAGGCAGGGGTGTGGGAGAAGCAGGCTCCCTCCTGAGCAGAGAGCCCAATTCGAGGCTCAATCCCAGGACCCTGAGATCATGACTTGAGCTGGAGGCAGAGGCTTAACCCACTGAGACACTAGGCGCCTCCACACTAGAACTCTTAACCCCGAAAAAAATAACTTTCAAACATGAAATGAATACTCTTTCAGATATAGAAAAACTGAAATAATTCAATATTTCACCTTAACTACAAGAAAATATTAAAAGGGAGGTGCCTGGATGGCTCAGTTTGTTAGGCAATCAACTCTTGATTTTGACTCAGGTCATCTTCTCAGGAACTTGAGATCAAGCCTCCCTTTGGGCTCCATGCTGAACGGGGAGCCTTCTTGGGATTCTTTCTTTCCCTCTCCCTCTGCTCTTCCTCCTGTGCTTGCTTTGTCTCAATCTCTCTCTCTCACAAAGAATTTTTTTAAAAAAGAAAATATTAAAAGACAGACCTTCAAAGGAAATCACTATCTTGGAGGGATATCTGCATCCCCACATTCATTGCAGCATTACTCACAATAGCCAGATATGGAAATAACCTAAATGTCCACTGATGGATGAAATGGCTAACGTAAATGTGGCATATGTATTCAATGGAATATTAAGCCATTAAGAAAAGGAAATCCTCCCATTTGTGATAATGTGGATGAAACCTGAGGACATTACGTGAAGTAAGTCAGACAGAAAAAGAAAAGTTCTGAATGGTCTTACTTGTATGTAGAATCTAAATAAAGCCAGACTCATAGAAACAAAGACTAGATTGATTCTTGCCAAGCGTTGGGGCATGGGAGAAATGGGAGATATTAATCAGAGTCTAAACTTCAAGTTATCAGATGAGTAAGTCTGGGCATCTGATGCACAGCATGGTGACTTCAGTGTATCCAGCATTGAGAGACAATAACAAAAAAAAAAAAGTCTCCATCCTCTGCTTATCTTCTTTTTTTTTTCTTTTAAGGTTTTATTTATTTATTCATTTGACAGAGAGAGATCACAAGGAGGCATAGAGGCAGGCAGAGAGAGAGAGAAGGAAGCAGGCTCTCGGCTGAGCAGAGAGCCTGATGCGGGGCTCGATCCCAGGACCCTGAGATCATGACCTGAGCCAAAGGCAGAGGCTTTAACCCACTGAGCCACCCAGGCGCCCCCTCTGCTTATCTTCTTAACAGCTGTTTTCTGCCTTCCTCCCCTACCCCCCAGTATCTCATTCTGCACATTTTGGATTTAAGAGTTGGCAATTGCTTTGGGGGAAAATTGCCAGGAAAATATTGAGCTCATCCCAATACATTTTACTTCTCTCTAAGATCTTGGCTTTTCATGTCCCTGCAACTTAAGTTTTTGTTGATGCTTTCAATCTGTTTTTTTTTAAAATACATTTTATTCATAGTCATTCTTTGTGGCAATGTTAGTTTGACCAGGCACTTCACCGTGTCCATTGGTACATGTAGCATATACATTTATATATTTTAAGTAATGTCCATATTTTCCTACCCATTTCTCCAAATAACGTTCTCCAAAGGCCATGTTAGCATTAGTGCTTTTATTAACTATTCCATTTAGTCTGAAGCAGCACTGTCCAAGATAATATCATGTGAACCACATATGTTGTTTTAAAATTGTAAGTACTCACATTAAGAAGTTTTAAAAACAAGGTAAAATTACAATAAAGTGTACATTTCACTTAGTTAAAATCAAATAGTCCTAAAATGTTACCATTTCAACCTACATCTTTAAAATTCATTGTATATTTTGTATTTATAGCTCATCACAATTCATACTAGCCTTATTTCAAATGCTTACAAAGTAGCCTCATGTGACTAGTGGCTACTAATTAGAGAATGCAAGTCTAGAGGTTGCAGACCATTCAGAGGAGATGTGACAGAGCTAGAGGATGCCAGTACACTATCTGGTAGGATTCTGACTTGAAGACTTGGATTGTCTCCCTTGGGAAACAGCAGGTCTCTGTTTAGCCATACAAAGAACATTTTCATCACGTTAGGTGAAAAAGTTTGTGGACACATTTTTCTTAACTGCTCAGCATCAACTGGTCTTTCATATTTTAGAGAACTAATCCAAATGATGTGATTCAATGGAAGTTATAATTCAGCTTCCCTCAACTGAATCCCAAAGTGTGAAAACCCCTCTTTCTGCATCCCAAAAGCCAAGATCTACACGTGTAACTTCAGCTTGGCCAATCATATATGTCTCCTAAGGACAGCATCTTAAATACAGAAATGCAGAGAAGGCTTTAAAGTATTCCCAGACTGCTGGAGTGAAGCAGAAGGGAGTCCTGGTGTTGACCGTATGCTGGTGGTGGTGTTCTCACAGGACAGTTCTGGGTTCTGAATGTCTCTATGTTGCTGTTTCCTGGGCTTCCTTTGTTTCTGCAGGTGCTCAGACCACTACATGAATCTGGAAGTTTTGTGGATCATGATTTTACTTTTTAGTACAGCGTAGTTGCTAAACACATCAATTTAGGAGTCAAATGGCCTGAGTTTGAATTCTGATTTTCATATCCATTAGCTGTCAGGATTTAGACACATTATTTTACTTTTTTTTTTTTTAATAGTGATGATAATTGTATCTATCTCATGGGCTATTGATGAGATAATCCACACACAGTGAATATACTTATATATTTATTCTGTACTAAATATTTACCTCTTGATGACTCAGTTTCTTTTATTTTAAAAACAATTTATGGAAGGCCTACTATGTGCTAGATAGATATACATAAAACAAAACTTCTCATTTTTTCCCATCTAAAATTGCCTTGAACAAAGGATAATTATTTTGATATTATTTGCTTCAATTTTGGGGAAGGGGTTACATGCAGCCCTACAAGGCTACAGAAAGCCTGAAATGTGGCTGAAGTCTTGAGCTTTGCCTTGAATTTTCCTCCAAACTTACATGCATCAAATGTGTTCCCAATTATCTGCCATTGAGTAATGTGTACCGTGTTTATTTGGTGGTTTTAAGTAGTGCCAGGAACATTGCCCACTATCCCAGTTTAAGTAGTGTAGACGGGATGGCATAACTTAATACTGGCAGTCACCCTGCAAATGTGAGCATTACAGTTTCCACCTTTAAGATGAGGAAATTGATTGAGAGAAGTAATTTGCCCATAATTACACAGCTGGTATGCACACAATTATACATTTTATTTTGATCATGAGTTCCGTCTTCCTAGACAAAGACTCCAAAACAATATTTGTAGGTGCTTAGTCACTTTACCAACAATTGTAAAAGAGTTCTGCCATTATCTGGAACACCCTTGATGTTTTTAGAAAGGTAAGCCAAGCCTCAAGGAATGCATGTCTCATGAATTTATTTGATGTCACTGACATCACCACTTTCTTAATCGCTCTCTCATCTTCTCCAATTTTTGTCTTTCCTTTTCTCAAGTCTATGATCATAAATATTTCTATAGTTATAAACAGCCCATTATTCAAATAGCTTTCATCTAAAAGAATTCTGGAAATTTACTTTAGGTGAATTTTCAAGCAGAGGCTTGTGATTAATCATTTGGAAGAATAACTTCTAAGTTCTCATACTTGCTATGCCAGCAAAGTCAAGTAAGATTGGTTTTGATGTAAGGCACTAACTTTTCCAGATGCCACCTTCAGACTTTTCCCTGGGGAGCTGAAGAATAGACCTTATCCAGTGATGCTGATAACTGCATGAGGGTAGACCTGACTCTTCCAGGATTCCATATCAATGACTATATGTCTAAATTTCTATACCTGGTAAGCCACTAAATGTTTTGTTTTACTTTGTTTTGTTCAAGGATAGAAAAAACTAGTAGAGGCATTGAAACAGCTCTGGAACTTTGCTGGCCTGGGCTCCTTCCTCAAATACTTTGACTTCTAACCATGAACATTTGTGAATTTTTTCTCCCATCTCTAAATCACTCTAGAAGCTTCTCATTTTACCTCTACTGAGATGGCACTCATTACCATTTGTTTTTGGAAATAATTCATTTTAAACACAAAGAATGAACTTCTTTATTTTCTTCATTAAGGAAAAGTATCTCTGCTTTAGAAATATACCAGTCAGCCAATTTTCTTCACCTACAGTTTGCCTGTGCATAATGATCTCATCATGAAAAATAAACTGCCAGCCTGATTATAGCAAGGCTTCAGTTATTTTAAAAAGAGAGAGAGAGAGAGAGAGAGAAGAAAAGATAACTCATATCTTTTAGGAAGCATTGATAACCTTCCATCTGCATTTTGTGTAATGTTATTACAAATTGAGTTCAATACTTAATGATTAACAGCGATGAACAAAAAGTTTTGCCAATTGAGAATCAACTTGCTTAAGCAAATCATTCACCCATTATTTAAAATTTGTCATATTTAAGAATTAAAAAATAAGCAATCAAAAAATTTTTGGACTAGTTTGAAAATCTCTATGTGTGTTCTAGTTGTAAGAGAGATACACAGGTTAAGTAAGTGACGAGGTAAATTGTTGACTCTTACCAGTTGGATATCTGATGTGGTGGCTGCTTGTATGTAAGGTCCACAGGTTTTGGATCACACAACTAATGCAAAAAGAGAAAAAGTTCATTTGAATATCCAGATTCTTGGGCTCTCTAATGCCAATTTTGAAATAGATTATCATTAGGAGAAAACATTTGAGTAACTGAGTAAATGTTTTTCACTTCTAGTGGCCAGATCTCTCCCTGAAAGCCAGATTACTATAATCAGTTACACGCTGGACATCCAAACTTGGATGTCTTTAGATTCAAAAATAAAGTAACCATCATATCCTGCACACCTGTTTCTCTTTTCTTGTTTCTATATTCTCTATCGTGTGAAGGGATGTCACTATTTGTATAGTTGCAAATGCCTGAAATTTTTCTCTTTCAGTTATGTCCCAAGTTTAATTGACCCACAAGTTCTCTAGGGTGTCTACATTATAATAACTCACTAACCCGCCTACCTTTCTGTCTGTCCATTCTCTCTTAGCACAGGTTCCTCACCTATATCTCAAGACAGATTCTTGGCAGAACTCCCAGCCTCCAAGTTTTTCTTACACTTCCCCTTTAAACCATTCTCCATCCCTCCAGGGTGATTATTTAAAGATATAAATCCCTCCATAATACCTAATAGGAGGTCCGCATTGCTCTCCAGGAGAAGGGGGTACTTCATAATAAGGTTCTTAGGCTGTTCGTGATTTAGCATCCAGGCATCTCTGCCATTGCTTCTTTGGCCACACAGACTTCTCTTCTTTACCAACAAGTAAGCTCTGCTTCCTTTCCTCTGGCATTTTCGTACCCCTTTCCTTTTCACTGCATCCAGCACCGCATCTCTTCTTTGCTTGCCTCTTACTTATCCTTTAGTTCTCATATGGGTATTACTTTCCCTGATACCCATGTTAGGGACATATACCTTTTCTTTGAGCTTCAACAGCAGCATAGAGTTCCTCTATGGGAATACTTATAAATGATGTATATTAATTTCCTGGTCATTACTGTGTATCTCTACCTGAACTGAAAATTCCCAAAGGACAAAAACCACATCTTTCTTGTTCACTATTATATTCCCACATCTAATACAGAGACAGAACATAGGAAGCATTTAATAAATATTTAAGAAATGAATAATCCAAGAATAAATAAATATTAAGATTTTAGGTCAGTAGCTCCATTTCTAACAAAAGAAATCTAAAAATGTGAAGACATAAGAAAAGCAAACAAAAAATTTTTTAATAAAAAATTGTATTAAAGTTTGGAAATGGTGGGTGCCTGAGTGGCTCAGGTGGTTAAGCATCCGTCTTCAGCTCAGGTCATGATCCTGGGATCCTGGGATTGAATCCGGTGTCCAGGCTCCCTGCTCAGTGGGAGGTCTGCTTCTCCCTCTCCCTCTGTCCCTCTCTCTGCTCATACTCTCTCTTTCTCTCTCTCAATCTATTGGAAATGGGTGGGAGGCAATAAAGAAAATATTTTCTTATTTTTTTGCCCAGTTTTTCACATCAACTTATATAAAGCTAGGATAAATTATCATTGGATGTTTCAACATGTTGAGTCCAGACCAGTGTAAACGATCTGATAATGCCCTGGCCTTCCCACTATTAACAGCAAATATATCTCTCTTGCTAGATCTCCAGGGGGAGGAAGAATACCCCATTTGTAGTTCTACTCCCTGGATTGCTTTTGTAAGATCAACAGATTTGCAACTATACATTCCTACCTTGATTTAAGGCCAGAGCTGAGCTCTTCTCTTGAACTTGAATGGATGTCTGATCTCACCTGACCCTGATTCTTATGAGTAAATCATTGTCTTAGAACTAAAGATAGAAAATATATATTAGACATTCTTCTATACTAGGAATAACCTCATTTATCCTTTACAACACCCTGAGAAACATTATGTTATTCTATAGATGAGGAAACTGAGGATCAGAGAGACTAACTTGTTCGATATCAAGCAGTTGTTCCAATTCACATATTGTGTCCAATGATGATGTTTTCAAGCACTGAGTACACTAGAAAAGCTTCTATTATAATGAAAACATGTATTATCTGCAAGGAGTACATCATTATCAAGAACTGCATGGGGAAATGGTGGCAGAAATTGGGTTACAAATTATAAAATAAGTAATATCTTAATGAACACTAAATTATTTAACTCATCTAGACTAAAGAGAAGGAGAGAGTCATGCTGCCCATGTTTAGATTTGTGTATCAAGTAGATTTTGAAATGACATGTATTATTTTAAGGAAATTAATTAGCGATAATTCTTGAATTTACGAGCTGCATAACAAATCACCCCAGAAACTTTTAGTGACTTAAGAACAAGATGAATTATTATTTCTTACAATTCTGTGAGTTGGCAGGGTGGTTCTTCCACATGCTGCGTTGGTTATATGTTTGGTATTGCCTTAAATCTTTCAAGGTCTTAACAAGGTATCTTAGAGATAAACCCTTGACTTGATCTTTGGTCCCAGGTCTCATTTCACCTTGAGAATTTATTTTATTGTTATTATTTATTTATTTATTTATTTATTACTGGAGGCAATACGTGGAATGAAAGATAATTTTATTTTCCAGCCTAAAAAATCCTGGCACTTCCATATATCTTCTATATTCTGCTTTCAAACAGGAAGTTTCTTTCTTGAACCGATCTCTATCTTTTTTTAAATTTTTTTATTTTTTTATTAACATATAATGTATTATTATCCCCAGGGATACAGGTCTGTGAATCACCAGGTTTGCATACTTCACAGCACTTACCATAGCACATACCTTCCCCAATGTCCACAACCCAACCACCCTCTCCCTACCCCATCTATGTTTTGTATACTTTTCACATGCAGCTAAAAAGAAACCAGTGGCACTTCCAGCATCTTATGTAAATAAAGATGGAGATGGATAGTTGGGCCCACAAATTCACAAGATGCATTCTCTGACTTTCACATTATTGTATGCAAGGTTTTTGACAATGTGTTTCCCCATAACATAACATCGGTTATTCTTTCTCCAATCTCTAGAGTGTCTTGGCCTTTTTCCTAGCCTTTCCTAATAGATTTCTTGCTGTCTTTCCAGCCTCTACCTGGCACCAATTTCCAAGCCATTGCCACATATCTTGGGTTTCTGAGATGAAAACATTATACTTCAAAGAGTCTGAATTAGCCAGGGTTCAGTCATGATGGCAAAACCATTTTGAATGTTAAGGATTAATTGTTATAAGAATTAGATCTTAGGGTGCCTGGGTGGCTCAGTGGGTTAAAGCCTCTGCCTTCAGCTCAGGTCATGATCCCAGGGTCCCGGGATCGAGCCCCACATCGGGCTCTCTGCTCAGAGAGGAGCCTGCTTTCTCCTCTCTCTCTCTCTCTCTCTCTCTCTGCCTGCCTCTCTGCCTACTTGTGATCTCTGTCTGTCAAATAAATAAATAAAATCTTAAAAAAAAAAAAGAATTAGATCTTAACATACTTTCTGGAGGAGCTGGGGAAGTGAATGCCTTGAACAGTGAAATGAAGGATAAACAGGAGTCTTTAATCAATTCTCTCAGCAGGAGGATAGATTGAGGTTTACAGGGAGAATCTGAGATGCCAGGCAAATCCAGCCACCAAGGTGGGACTATGCAAGGGACATTTGTGGAAAGGTCTACCTCTGTGTAGCGACCATCTCTGATGATACTCAGTTAAACATCTCTTGGTGGTCCTGGGGACATTATTGGTCAGGGTGTCCAGTGGCCAGAATGAAGAACTAGATCTAGAGGGACATAGGCCAAGGACAAACAGGAAACCACCAGACACATCAGCAACTGGCAACAGTCTGTCACGTTACCCAGTCATGAAGACCTTCTAAGAATCATATCAACTAATTGTCTCTCAAGTCTCTCACAGTGCTCCCCTCCTTCCTTTGCCAAGTAAAGCTCAGTATCATATAGACAAAAGAATTCTGGAAACATATTTCTCAGTTTGACCAACTTGACAATAGAATGATCCAGTACAGGAGGGGAATAAATGTTTCCGCTGCTGAATAAAATGAGACCTCTCTATTTCCTCACACAGGTCTAGGATTTAAGCTGTGCAAAAATGCCCAGAAGACCCAGGTCATAGTCACATCCAAGTACAAACAGGTGACCACAGTATAACTCTGGGACTCTGGGACTTCCATGATGTCAGGATTAATGCTCATGTGCTCCTGACTAGCTGGACAGAGACTCAAGTGTTCATATCACTCTCTTTTACATGATAGCCTCTACCATCCAAATCTTGATTTCTCTTATGTCTCATAAGTTTTACAGAACACCCACCCCCAAATCACAGAGAGACAAGCTCTCTAAAATATACAATTCAATCATAACTACTACCTCGGCTTTCTTTTAGTAGTTTCCTCTGTGAAACTAACATAATATCTTGTGCATAATAAATTCTCAATGTTTACGAATTCCGAAAAACCAAGAGGGAAGAGAGTAGAAGATAAACAAGCCATACCCCTAAGGAATCATAACCAAATAGGCTAACCTGTTGTCAGGTTCAGTAAATGAACATAGAGTCAAAGGGGAGAGGAAAAGCCGAACGTATCATGAGCTAAATGCACACAGGAGTAGACGATGAATTGAAGCCAGACTCAGGGAGAAACTCCAGATAGAAGCCTTCAAAAACACCCATGAAGCAGACACCAGTTTTTAGTAGGTCAAGTTAGGTGATTCACAGGTAAATTCTTATAAAGGCCCCAAACTTTGACCTGCTGCCTCATAGCTGTGATCTTGAGTAGACAACTGAGCTCTTATAAACTATTCTATGCCTCAGTTTCCTCATTTATGAGATATAAATATGAATCGTAGCTACTTCATGGGATTTTTGTGAGAATTACTTGAGCTAACGTGGAAACAGTGCTTGGCACAGCAAAAAGTACTCAGTGAATGCTAATTGTTATTCTAAGAGGTTGTGTCAAATAACATTGGTCTTTTTTTAATGCTCTTAAAATGTCTGCGTATGATATTCCAAATATGTCTAATCATGCTTGATGCAGGGGAGTTATATTCTTTCTATCTGATGCTACAGAAGAACTGTGGGAGAGGTGTTTTTTACATAAATGGCTAGAGGTGCATCAAGGATAATGCTATATATGGTAATTATTCCCTGACATGTAATGATAATACGTGTTTTATGTCAATTCTTTATCTCAATTTTCCCTTATTATCAACCTGTTCTTTTTTTTTAATCTGGTTGTGATCATGACTACAAAGATTTGATGGAACAACTTAATGTCAACGACTAAATGTGCTAAGAAAAATTTGGCATTTGGCTCACTTTTTACATTTGCCCTTCTTTGTTTTAGGAATGATTGAAAGTTTACCTCCATTTATGGTTGGCTATAGGCAAGGATCACAGTAATGGTGTTTTAGCTTTTGTTAACACTCACGCCAGATATTTTCCTTCTATTGGCAAACAGCAGTGATGGCTATTTAACTTAGGCTGAATTTATAAAGACCTTTGAAGTGCTCTGACTTATGTAAAAATGGTCCCTTGAAGGAGATTCTGAATGTACACAACTACAGGTCACTCCAGTATGTGTTATTTGGAGTCAGTTTTCTCTATGCTTGATCTCATTAGCCCATATAATTTGAGCTTAGTTATAACAGTTTTTCCATTATTTTACTTTTCTGAAAAACTTTACAGTTTTTCTATTATTTTTACTTTTCTATTATTTTACTTTTCTTGTATTGCTCTTGTTGTCCTCATCCTTCTCTTCTTTCTCACTTTTTCTTTATTGTGATTGTCTAAGGAGGTAACTAGAAATTACTCAGGCTAGTACCTAATCATGCCCTAAAAAAATATTGATATATTGTATTGTCAGTTAAGGTCATACCATCTTTCGAGATTTACTTAAAATTGCAACAATTCCTCTTCCTAGAAGCTAAATCTGAGGTTCCCAGCAAGATTCCAAGGCTTATACTCTCATGGAAAGAGTGAGGGAGAGGGAGAAGTAGAGGAATCTGAAGCAGACTCCACACTGTGCACAGAGCCCGACATGGAGCTCAATCCCATAACCGTGAGATCATGACCTAAGCTAAAATCAAGAGCTGGCTGCTTAACAGACTGAGTCACCCAGGTGCCCCTATCTCATGGTTACTTCTAATGCTGAATTTTTTTTCTTACTAAATGTTGGTTCCCATAAGGGTCTCATATTCTGTATTTTTTTATTGTGTTATGTTAGTCACCATAAAATACATCATTGATTTTTGATGCAGTGTTCCAAGATTCATTGTTTATGTACAATACCCAGTGCTCCACGCAATACGTGCCCTCCTTAATACATATTCTGTATTTGTTTATGACTCTGCCCTATGCTGACCTGAAGATGGAATATCCACCTCTGATTTCTCCAAAATACCATCCCCACAAGACATTTGTAGCAGAATTTACCAAGATATGGGGCAACAGAAGAGGATTGCATAGCAGTAATCATTCCCAAACTGTTTAATACTGAGTATTAGCCCTGTTCTTTAAAGCCTTTTGTCTGCCACCTACCCACCAGGAATTTCTCAGTAATTACAGAGTCCTAACATCTAAGCTTCCTACCATGTTGCTTTGTTCTCTCTGTCTCTATCTCTGTCTCCTTCAGAGGCAGCAAGTTTTGGGGTTTGCCCTCTCCCAATTCTTGTTTTCTTTTAAATTCCTATTAAGATTTTGGACAGATAAATTTATTTATTTTTTTTCTTCTTCCAAGATTGTTCCAAAACATGCCCTCAGGGTTCACACATCTAAAGCAGCATATCAAGGTGTTTTCCTAAACAAAGTTAGTTTTCACCCTAAGGAGAACTCTGAGCCAGCTGTTAATTTTACAGTTTTATTTATCCTGCCATCTTGACTTAAAGAATAAACCAGTAAATACCTTTTGGGAATTAAGTTCTCCAAAGGAAAGGCATATGTGACATGGCAGAAATATTATTGTGATATAATTTTTTCTCAAAAGGTTTGATAACGTTGATATATGTAATTCAGCTGATCTAATGTACAGCACTCCGTTAGCAATAACTAGGTTGACTCTAGTGGTAACACACATTTATTCCTATGCCTCATATATTCATGCTGTATTTACAAACACTTTTGCTCTCTCCCAACTTGGATGAATGTCCTTGTATCAAGCTTTCATATCATTTTGCACCCCCTTAGGGTAAGTTCCTTCTTTATTTTCCTAAATTTATTCCTTTGCTTCTACAGACAAGTCAGGTGATCCGTTAAATGATGGCCTAATGAGTAGGAAATGCAATAATGATTGTAAGGAGCTTAGCTATGTCCCTGGCCTACTGGGGGAGTCATGCTTCCTGGCTAATTGCAAACGTGTCTGATTGAAGTGGTCAAGAACCCTTATTTTCCTTCATCAGTTGAATGTGCGCATGCATGTCAACTGCATTGTCATCCCCAGAGTTGAAATCTGGACTGATTGAGAACACTTTGACCACAGTGTTAGCCAACATATCTTGATGGAGAGCCCACTGCAGGCAAAGCATTATACAAGGAGCTACGGAATGAGAAATGCCAAAGAGTAAGTAAATCATACAGCAGAGAGAGTTGGATGCAAGGGAAAGTGGGAGCAAAAGTAAAGATCTTTGGGATATACGCTTACTTGTCTATGTACTCGTATTTGTGTCACTGGTATGCAGATATATGTGTCTGTGCATTTGTGTAAATATATATGATAACTAATAAGACTTCTGACTCTGCAGCCTAATCTCTTGCCACATTTGGGCAGTAACACTGAAGTGCTTGTTGCTCTATTTCCTGCCTCTGTGAAAGGCATATACTAGAGACTCTAACTGCAAAGCCCTTCACAATGGCCCACTCTTTTCAGAATAACTCTCCCCTCTCCTTTAATAATCCTCCTTGGACTCAAATTCTCCAAGAAGCCAAGTTGGAGAAATACACTGATGTACGGTCATGTTAATCCTTGAGTTTTATTTTGTTCCTCTCTTCAGAGTGAGCTATCTGCAACCAGCGACATTGGGTTAGACTTTTAAAATGATTGATAGTTTACTAATACGGTTAGTGAGGACCTATGCATTTTCTTCCTCACAACAACCTGTGTTTGTGTTTAGAGCAAGTATCTGTGAAGATGTCTTTTGTAATTCTTCCCCAGAGTCTCTCTTGCTGATTATAATTCTCCCCCAGAACTCACCCTTTGAAGGCCCTCCCCTGCAATACCTAAACTGATTCCAAGAAAGAAATGGAGAGGGAGGGTTACACACCTCTGTGAAAGCAGACTCGTCCATGGTGGAATATAGGACTGACATAATGTTGTTGTTCTGATCTTTTGCGTGACATGTCAATTACTGGGAAGTGTCAGGGTTTTTTGTTTGTTTTTGTTTTCGCTTCCTGCCACATAGCAAAAAGAGAATTTCACTGTGTATAGACTCCTGGTATCTTCCTCCAACTCAGCCACTGATAGAAGTTTGAGGTATGAGATGGGCAACATGTCCTAATTTCAGTGCATAATACTTTTTATATTTGCCTTATTTTAGATTTTTAAAATCCAGGCTCAAACCCCTTTTGATATGTGAGCTGCTTCTAATGAGGACCATGCAGTATACTCACTTAAACAGACCATATTTTGAGGACATGGGTACAGATAAGCACACAGAGAGCTTACTCTCAGTCTGTCATGATGGACATTGGTTTTTATATTTATGCAAAGTTATGCAAACAGGTACTATACAAACAAATGTTGAGAGGCTTCCTGAACAATGGAAGTTAATGAAGCAAAGCAAGGGCTCAAATGCACATTTCCCATAGTGTCTTCTGTATACACATACACAGCTCCCCACACCAACACTAGAGTTCAAATAAAAAGTGTTATTGACACATTATATCTGCTTTATTCAAATACTGTCTGCAGCCCAGTTTCTTAAATTACTCTGTTTCCTACAGAACTAATTTTAAAATGGGTCTCCGACTGACTTCAAGGGGCTTTTATCTCTTTAGGATGGTGATGAAGGCTAAAATCTTGTGCCTGGTACCCCAGAACGCTGACAAATGAGTCTGTGTCAGCCTAACTCACAGTGCTGAAAGAGCCCCAATCCCCCCCCCCACCATGCCGGCCATTAATCCCTGTGAAATCTTTCAAAGGGTTTTAAGTGATAAGCAAAGAAAAAATGGGCCCTGGGAAAAACACCCTTCTTTGGATTGGCTTCATATCAGAACTTCATAGTCATATTAGAAATGAGTTTGTTCAGTATACAGTACCTTTTGTGCTATGGATATAGACTGGTTTATCCTTAGTTTTTTTGTTTGTTTGTTTGTTTTTGTTTTTGTTTTTTTTAACCTCAAATACATTTTGTACAAGGAATGCAATTCAACTGTAGCATTATAAGAAACAACACAAGAAGTTGTTTTAAACTCAGCATCTCAGCATCCTGGTGAATAATAAACTCCAAACAAATTCCAGGAAATTAAGGTTCTTTTACATTGCTGAATAAGATGAAGGAATAATACTGAGAAGAACACACATGCACACACACGCACACATACACACACACACACACACACACGAAATTAATTATAGAATAATTACCACACAGCTGCTCCAGAAATTTGGAGGTACCTTGCTTTCTTCTTCGTTGATCAGGTATAATCTGATTGTGCTCCTTGCTTGAGATGATTCTGGTCCTTCAATCTCCAAAAATAAATTCTCATTGAAGTATGACATTTCCACATCTACTGGTTAATTACTTTAAGAACAGAATTTGTCTTTCATAGTTTTAACCGAATCCTTTCACTGATAGAGATAAGATCCCAGTTGAGAGTATTAACAGAAGGAATTTCTGCAGGACAGTAGTCTGTCAGAATTCTTTACAGTGCCGTCGTCTTTCCTCCACCAGGTTAACATTCTGACAAGGCATCAATGGAGAAGGCTTTATTTATTTGCTCATATATTTTCCTTCTCCTTCTTTCTCCCTTCACTGGGTCTTTCTTCTATTTGTTCCTCAATTCATCTCTTCTATTCCTTTTCATAAAGTTCTGTCATTTTTCCTTCTTTCTACTGATGACACAAGTTTTTCTTCATGTTGTTCCTCACATTTCTAAGAAAATTAGCTCAAAGGCAATCACCCGCATCAGATTCTAAATCATCCTTTGGTTTATCTTTCCTCTTCTCTTCCCAATCTAGATGTGTAATACTAATTAATATTTGCTTGGACTTTAAATTATGTGAAGTATTTTCACATCTGTAATGATACCTTTACAACTTTTTAAAGACTTGTCATTAATTGTTACCATTAATGAACCTGTGTGTGTTTTGGTTCCAAAATTTATTGGTATCCACTGCAGTGCCCCATTCAACCAAAAGCATCTTAAGCCACTATCCCTACAGAGATATTAACAAGCATAATAATTCTAGGTAATACAAAAGTCCTATTATAACACTAGAAGACATTAGTAGATAGTAGATACCAGATTCAGAAATTTGTGGTTTTGAATGTCATTGTCTATCAAATCATATAAAGAATTAGGACATAACCGTGACAGATTGAAATCCTATTCATAGCTATTGTTTATTAAAATCAATTAAGTAGTCTCTCCTTCTTGCCAAAAGCAGATAATTCAGATGATACAACCCTTCTTTTAGGATGGCTTGTTGTATCAGCAGGAAGTCTTATTACATTAGATTTTAAACACAGACACTTTTCTTGAGATAGCTGTGGAATGAATTGTTTTCCAAAGGGTTTTGCATAATTTTAATTTGCCTTTTTATTGCTAGTAATGGACCATCTGTACCTACAGTTTTCTATGAAATTTTAAAGGAACATACTGAGTAAATCTTGCAATTTAAAATGCAGAAAAACACATAATTAAATAAGCCATGGCAAGTAGAATTAAAAAATATATTAATAAGTTCTAAAAATCAGTAAAAATAAGGAATTTAATGTCAGGAGTAGATGTTCAAATATTTGCAGTGACAAAAAGTAATTTGGATTAACTACCTAATTGTTAGCCAACCTTTTTTTCAGACTTATGCTCAATTTGTGGAACATGAAGAAACAAAAAGAATAAAAAATTATAATTCCAAATAAAATACTTTTCCCTCTAATTGGATTAAAATTAGAAATCAAGAGTAACTCAAATTGTATGAGTAATCTGAATTATCAACTTGTTAGTTCACTGTGGAGATTTGATGACATTTAGAGGTAATTTTATAGCATAATTTAAACCTTCAGTGGGGAACTGTGCTTTGTCCCATCATATTATAATTTTAGTTCATAAACTTTTCTTTTTTAGTATTAGCATATTTTCCCTATAATTAGGGATAGTTTTCAGTGCTCATTCATTCACTCTTTCATTCATGCCTAACATTCATTCACATCCCACTGGCCCAGATTTAAGCACATGGCTACCCTAGGTTGCTAGCAATGCTAAGAAAGGTAATCTCTTCCTGGATACCATTGTGTCCACTTTTGTGCTTAAACATGCATAAACTGCTAAAAGAGATTTTAAAAAAAGAAGAAGAACAAATATTGAGAAATTTTTGACAATAGCAATAGCTTTCTCCTTTCTTTATTTCTTTCTGCACACACAGAACGTATTCACTGCAATACAAGTGTCAAGGGGCAGCTAACAGACAAATAGTTAGCCTGCTCCTTATAGTCTCCTTTAGAGCAACAGAATTGGTAGGTATGGCTTCCCTTTCTTTGTAGCTGACAGTTTTACTAAATATTCTGTCATGCCCTAGTAACAAAGGTTATTAGCTTTCCAGCGTGCAGTATTTGTGTACTCACAGTCTACAACTCAACCACTAAGATGATGTCACATATGCTTTCTTATGGCAGCACACTGCTATAACACCAAGTTCTTTATTAGCTAAGGTATAGGTCAGAGATTTATTACAAAGAAACTTCAAAATGCAGGGACTTGAATTATACAGAAGAAGATTTCCCTCATGGTAAGTGAGTGGTCCCCAAGAACTCTGACTGGCCAGTTGGCTGCATCATCTTCAACATGTGACTTCCATCTTTAGATCTAAGATTCATGCCAGCTGCTGTTCTTGGCCAAGAATAAGAGAAGCAGGGATGCACTGGGAGAGCAGTTTTATCTCTAAGGAAGTAATCCAGAAGTTGCACATAGTTTTTGCAGTGCCCCACTGGCCCACATATAGTCACTGACTGCAAGGGACAATGGGAAAAACAGTCTCTAGGCAAGTGGCCATGTGTCCTGGTCATTAAATTAAAATTAGAAAAACAGAAAAAAGGAGAATGAATAGTGGGGAACACAGCTTCTCTTCCACTTTTTTGGGGGGGGCAGAAAAAAACATACTAAAGGTCCTCTTAAGATCTAAATATATGGGCTAATATACCAATATCCAGATCAAATCTAGTAAATATATTAATCATTTCATTAATATAACTCATTCCTAATGTGGAAAAGACTTTCTCTTTTTAACAGGAAAGGACTTCATATTCCCATCAATTATTTAAAATGAGTATAAAGATTGATTCTTCAACAACATATATTATTTTTAGTTTTATAGCTTGCCTTTATTAGTCTACTGACTCAAAGTATTTGCAAATAAGATCTTAGGCCTTTTTCCCCCCATCCAATTATGTCTAGACACAATAATTTCCAAACACATAATTATAAAAAAGAGGTATTTTTTTATTACTAGAGAGACATATAGAGCAACTATTAAAGTAACTAATAATTTCTATTCTCATTGTTCTTCTTTCTCTGTATAATGTAACCGTGATAATGTGTATATACATCACTTAGAGTGTTTCTCATGAATTCATTTTCAGTTCTAGGTTTAGTCAAAAGCTCTTAGCCACTTGAGCTCAAATCCCTGTCTCAATGCATCAGACCTCCTGCAGACTTGTTTATCTATCACACACAACCATGATTAACCTAGCAAGGTGAAGACACTCATTGACCAACTCCTTCACTTCTTCTCCTAGTCTTTTGTATCATTCACAACCATGCTTTTAAAGCTTTGTTCTACTGAGACCTGGGGCTGTGTTGAGGGACCAGTGCAGGGCAGAGAGATGGGGATCTGGATTTCCCAGGATTCTGATCTCTCCCCATCCACCTCAGAGACAGAAGCTGGACTCTTCCCACTGTTATATATTGAAGCTCTGTTTAAGATTTTCTTTGAGAAAGAGTTCTGCTTCAAATACATTTAAACGCTAGACATCTCGGAGGTTCTGTGCTATTATTCCCAGCTTCCTACAATTATCCCCATCTCATGGAAAAATTAGAGGAAAATAAAAGAGCCAAATGGGCTTCCTGTGCTAAGAGCGCCAATCATTCTTCTCTAGTCCTCTCCAAACAAAAATACAAAGTTAATTTTCCATTTTACTCTTTGAGAGTGAAATATAAAAACAAGTGAGTAATATCCCATATCCTTCTTTCTGAAAGCTTTATATGTGGAGCTAGATAAGCCATTGTTACTTGATCAGATAGGTGAATAAAGCAGTGAAGACGGGATAACATTTGTATTGGCATGTTAACCACTGAATAATGTCTAATTGTAATAGAAGAGTCTCATTAATTACGATGGAATAGTCACAGCCAATAAGTAATTTCCTAGGTCCTCTATTGAGATGGTCACTTTGACTTATATCTTATCTAGAGTTCCTTAAAAACATCATGAAGATATTATAGTCTCCCATATGAGTGAAAACAACTTCATATTTTACTAACCTTGTAACATCAATTTAATGCACTCCATTGAGGAAAATCTTCTGAAATGTTAGCATTTTGACCTCTATTATTTCAGTATGTCATTGTAATGAATAAAGAGTGAAAAGCACATTAGTGCCTTTTTAAGTTTTGTCTCTAGCTCAAATCCTGGAAAGAAACAATTCATGTTGGGGGCACCTGGGTGGCTCAGTGGGTTAAAGCCTCTGCCTTCAGCTCAGGTCATGATCCCAGGGTCCTGGGATCGAGCCCCACGTTGGGCTCTCTGCTCAGTAGGGAGCCTGCTTCCTCCTTTCTCTCTGCCTGCCTCTCTGCCTACTTGTGATTTCTGTCAAATAAAAAAAAAAAAAAAAAGAAACAATGCATGTTGTATTTGCTTTAGGTCTACAGCATGTCTCTCTCATGAACTTGCATGAAGACATGTTTTTTTCAGCTCGTAACTACTGGGCATGACAGGAACTATTAAGGAAACAAACAAGAAGCTTATCCTTTCATAGTTTAATAATTTTTAAAACTGGAGTCAATTTAACTAACATTTTCCTTGGCCTTTATAGTTCAGCTGGAGGTCAGTGTGGGAAGGGAAAGAGTCCTAGATGAGAAGGCAGAACCCTGGTATCACATCTGACTCGTCACTGGGAGGGGCCTCTGTTTACTCATCCCTAAAGCATCAGGTTAGACTAGGATAACCCATTTGGACTTCCTAATAAAATCATTTCTGCAAACATTTTCATAGGGAAAAGTTATCACAATTTTTCAGAACTTTATAGCCAGTTCCCAAATGAATATAATTTAAACCTATTTCTTTAAAAAAAAAAGTATTAAAGTACAAATGAAAAAAAATGGGAGAATCATAAAGTAACTCATTTTTATATATATTGAGCACTTTAAATTTCAATTATGTTAATCTTTTAATATAAAAAATTACCATTTAGGGGCACCTGGGTGGCTCAGTGGGTTAAAAGCCTCTTTGAGCCCCACACCGGGCTCTCTGCTCAGCGGGGAGCCTGCTTCCTCCTTTCTCTCTGCCTGCCTCTCTGCCTACTTGTGATCTCTGTCTGTCAAATAAATAAATAAAATCTTTAAAAAATTTTTTTTTAAATTACCATTTATATTTACATAAATGTTCAGAATGCTATCAAAGGAAAGCAACCTTCCTAAGATTGCCTTTCTAAGCTATCGCTCTTGAAAAGAAACTAATGAAAGTAACAGTTGGTTGAGATGGGTCATGTTTTGCTTTGTTGTATTCTATTAAAAAAGTATTAAAGGAGACCTGGACACTTAATTTTATTTATTCACACTGCTGTATGTGTCAAATTATCTTTTAAATGTTATACACAGTGATTTTAAATGTATAAGGGTCATTTTCTATTTTAGAATGGGTATTTCTGGTTAAATAACCCCATTTTTTTTTTAATCTTCAGAGGAGGGTTATTTAGCATTGTTTGGTCATAGCTTTTCCCGTCACTCCACATTAAAGAGATATTCAACCTTAGCCAAATGCATCTCTCCATAATGCTCTGGAGAGCAGGCACTTGGCTTTTATTTCCTGGGACAGAGTTTTGAAAAGGCTTAAAGCATTTGTTTTAATTTTAATTCCTGAGGCCTTTAAAATAACATTCTAGATTAGTTGGAGAAGGTTGTCAACTATAACAATAAGTTTTCTTGGAATAAGCCCAGTGCTGCTATTCAGCGTTGATTAAAATAGTGGATTTAGACCTCGCAGCTCTTTCATGTGCTGTATATTCATTTATTTGGTACAAATAAAAAAAAAATACAGGACTGATTTTTCAATGACAAAAAAATCAGCGAGCAGGGATTTTGTTGTGATTTTTCTAAAATGATAAATACGGCTTTGAATTGCCATCTGGAATGAGTCCCACCGGGTATAAGAAAATGGGCAGAATTCTCCAAGGCGAATCTAACCTATCTTTCCCCTTCTGTCAATCTCGTGTATTTTATTTCTCTTATTTGCATGCGAGGATTTTAGAATGTATCTGTATGTCTACCACAGACTTGTGGGCATAAATAAATAAATATAAATAACAACTGTGTATACTTTTATATGAATTCTCTCTGGGTTTACAGATGTAAAATGCAAATGGCTTTGAGTGATTACTAACTTAAGTCTAAATATATTTTATTTTTATTTGTATGAAACAAAAGCAAATGCAGTGACTGAGCCTGCCTTTGTTCATTCGCGCACATGAGTTGGTTTAACACCCTTTCCGCTCTACACATCTGCTCAACAACACATTCTATGCTGTCTAGAGTGGGAGGACTATCTTAGGTTGGCCCGATTTTACTTTATAAATGGGTCATTGTCAGTTCGATTTCTCTCAAAAGTTAGGCACTAAGATGATAATAATATTTCTTACACCAAGTATAAGCATGGCTTAAATGCCATGGAATATTCTGACAAGGCAGTACCCCAGTATATGTAGTAGAATATAGAGTACAGACTTCTAAATCTGACCTGCATTCACTGTGGTTATGTAGACAAATCATCAAGTCTCTAAGAGCTTCATCTTTCTAATTCGTAAAATAGATTGTTGTGCAAGTTAAAAAAGGATAAACACATTTAATATATTTATCTCAAACTAAGAATTCAAGTGAGGTTCTCTTAGAACCACTCTGCCCAGTCCATTAGCTCTACTTAGATCACATCTTACAACTAAAATTCGGATGACATATATAAGAAAGAATATAATCATCATGATCCTATGGCATAACTTCCTACAAAAGCTCTCTAACCAGATGTGTGCAAAGTGCTCCAGCACATCTGGCATCAGGCAATGCCCTTGAGTGTATAGGTGAACAGCTATACCCATAGGGATGTGCATTCACGCTGGGTGTTGTTTTCCTTGGAATCACCCCAGTGAGGAGTTGGGTTCTCCACTCTAACTTCTATGGGCACCACCTCCCAACAATTTCCCAGTTTTTAAAAATGATTTATTTTTGTTAAAATACAGTACTTAGTTACATAAATCTCTGAAATAAAAATAGACAACAATAAAGAAGAAAATAAGCTTTATTAGAGATGACCACTATCGATATTCTGGTATTTTTCTGTTTTCTCTATGAGCATGTATGCACATATAATTGAGTTTCTACTATAGGTGATTTTATATCTGCTCTTCATCATGCCATCAAATGTTTCTGAAATATAGTTTTCAGTTGTTATACAATTTTCTGTTGTATGACTCTAGCATGACATTTAACCGTTGCCCTATTGTGGGACATAAAATTGTGTCTAATATTTTGCTATGCAAAATAATACCATTAGCAGCAAAATTCTATGTAAGTGCTATCTACATCTTTGATTACCTTTAGCCTAAGAGATTTTAGAAATTAAATTATGTGATCAAAAAGTTTAAATATTTTAAACTATGCCAAATATTTTTAAGCGCCTGGGTATATGCCATGAAATATCTTATATTCAAATTGACATTACAGCAATTTATATTCTCATTGACAGTATTTAAAATATTAATTTTGCCCATTCCCTTACCAGAGTTGACAGTTATCATTTACACACACACACACACACTTATAGTAGTTATTTTCAGGGTTTATTTATTTAATTTAGTACAACACTCTTGTTTTCGTTCCTGATATTCAGTCTCACCAACACCACAAATTTTTCCTACCAATAAATGAACAAAGCCTCTTACCATCCTTCATTATGATATATCCTAGATTTTATGTCTAATATTTGTTTAAAGCTATGCTTTAATTTATCAGTAGATGCCTAAGGCTGTCAATATGGTGAGTTGTATTCCTAGATGGGTTCTAATGTAAATTGTACTAGTACTAGAATTTTCTTGTCAAATTAAACCAAATAGAACTGGAATAAAATTACTATGTAAATTAATGTACTGAGAATTAAAGTTTTGGAATATTGACAGTGAAAATGCTCATTCATTGCAAAACAGAGCCCCTAATAAAAAAGATTTCAAGGGACAAGACTAACACATTCTTATTCATAGGCTGAGTATTTTAAATATGTTCATATAATATGAGAAGTGTATATGTGGAGATCTGACTTCTTTCTGTTTTTTTAAGAAACTATTGTCATACATTACTGTATAAGTTTAAGACTATTGCATAATGGTGTGTTGTGAAATGATTACAATAGGTTCAGCTAACATCCATCTTCTTATAGAGATACAGTAAAAAGAAAAGAAAGAAGAAAAGAAAATCGGGAAAAAGATTATGCTTGTGGTAGGATCTCTACAACTTTCCTATATACCATACAGCAGTGTTGGCTACAGTCATCGTGTTGTACATTACATCCCTACTATTTATTTATCTTATAACTGAAAGATTGTGCCTTTTGACTACCTTCCTCCATTTTCCCCTTCCCCCACCATCCACCTCTGGTAACTGGAAATCTGATCTGTTTTTCTATGAGTCTGTTGTGTTTTTCGTTTTGTTCACTTGTTTGCTTTTAGATTCTATATATAAGCATATAAGTAAATTCATACAGTATTTGTCTTTCTCTGTTTGACTTATTTCCCTCAGCAGAATGCCTTCAAGGTCCATCCATATTGTCACAAGTGCTAGGATTTCCTTTTTACAACTGAATAATATTCCATTGTGTGTGTGTGTATACCACAACTTCTTTATCCTTCATCCATGGAGGAACACTTAGGTTGTTTCCATGTGTTGGCTATTGCAAATAATGCTGCTATGAGCATGGAGGTGCAGATATCTTACTATTTTCATTTCTTTGGATATATTCCTAGATGTGGACTTGCTGGGTCGTGTGGTGGTTCAATTTTTAATTTTTTGAGGATCCTCTAGAGACCTAACTTAATCCAAGTATGCTTGCTCTCAGAGTGGGAATGAGACAAATTCATTGGGATTTGAAT
>ML101508.1:0-15788 GCA_003697995.1 Taxidea taxus jeffersonii | reverse complement strand
TTGGGGATGATGGTGGGCTGAGGGCATCATGGGCAAGCTGAAGGGAAACAGGCCCTATAAGCCTGGCCACAGGTGGAACCACACAGCTTTGTGTCTATCGTGAGCTGGTGCTATCTCTACAACACGACAGTCAGCTCCTGGGAGCCCAAACATAGAAGGGGGCTTCAGAAGCTACCCTCACCCAGAGCTGTGTCTACACTGCTCCCCCCAAGTGGTGTAGTATTCCCCTGTTGGTTTATTCTTGACCCAACATGTTTCTCTAATTGTAAGCATACTGTGTTTTCAATGTAGAAAACTTAGAGGCAAGACAAAATACTTATATGGGGAACTAAAATACAAACCACCCAGAAAGAACCACTGAAAGATGGAGTGCATTTCCCCCCAGCCTTTATATCTACTGATATTTAATCTTTTGCATATTTTATTGAATAAAACAATATACGTATTTTTATTGAAATGTTCATTATGAGCATTTCTGTCATTATTTTCTTCTATAACAGGATTTTTAAATGATGCAAAATAGTCTATCATATAGTTACTTAAAATTTATATAAAAATATTTATGTAATGAATTCCCTGTTATCAAACATTGAGATTGTTTCTTATTTTTCACTCTCATGAACAGTAGTAACTCTGTATTATGCATATGTCTTTAAATACATTTCTGACAATTACCTTAGATAATCTACAAGTAGAACTGTCAAGTTAAAGGGTATGTGATTTTTAAGGCTTTTTATGGGACCCTAACTATATTCTTTCAAATTTAGTCAATCAGTTGTTTAATGGAATTCTCAAAAATCCCAGATTTTGAGATATACCAAAATGTCAGACATCTCTCTAGAAAGTTCTTGCCACTTTGTTCACCACCAATGAATAAGAGGGCATGTTTTATTCTCACAAAAACTAGCTAATTAAGGAAATAAAACATCATCAGTTTGAAAAGTGAAAATGGCATCTCTTTTCTTAATTTGCCTTTTTTATTACTAGTTGGGTTATCCTTTTTATAATGTAATTATTGGCCCATGCATTTTTTATCTGTAAATTTAATTGTAAATTGCTGTTGGTTTTTCTATTAGCATTTATCTTCTTATTGACTTAGGAGAGCTCCATATTATTACAAGTTATACATATCACGTACCATAAAAACTTCATGTCTACATTATATACTATAAAAAGCCTTCCCTTACAGTTTGTCATTTGCCATTTAATTTTCTTCAGGGTGTATTTTAATGTCAGACCATTTAAATTTCCCATGATATCAGATCTATCAATGTTCTCTTTTACAGTTTTCTCCTTTACTTTTATGCTGATTAAGTAAATATTCTGTGTTTTCTTTTGCTTCTTTTCAGTTTGTTTTGCTTTAATACCTTTGGAATTTATCTTGATTTGTTATTTGTAATGCGGAATCTAACCATAGTCTTTCAAATTTAGTTAATCAGTTGTCCTAACAAAATTTTCAAAATGCCAGATTTACATCTATTAAATTTTTATGAAGTTAAGGATATGTTTCTAGAGTTTTTATCCATGTCTTTAAATGTTTATTTGTGTGTCAGTGTCCAAAAGTTTAATGTAAGATTATGAAAATGTTTAATATTATGATCATTTTAAACATAGAATACTATAAGTCCCCAAACTCATTTTCTTTCAAATTTTTTATTGGCTGTTCTTGTTCCTTTTTGCCTCCAAATAACTCCTAGAAATATCTTGTCAAGTTGAAAAAATTGACATCAGAATTTCCATTGAACTACCATTAAACGTACTGACTCATTGAGGTAGAACTCACATCTTTATGACAGCCACCCCTCTTCCCTTCCAAGAACATGACATGTCTCTCCATTGCTGTATCTTTCGTAACCTTGGGGAAGGGGCTCTAATTTTCACTTCAGCCATATTTGTTTTCTGTTATCTTCACTCCTAAATATTTCATGGCAGTTTTTGTTGTTGTTTTTTTGCTGCTGTGAACGGGTCTTCCCTTCCTTCTGCTATATTTTCTAGCTGGGCTCTGCTACTATATTAGAAGACTGGTATCTTTGGTATAGTCATTTTGTAAAGTCAATGAGCCCTCTCTAATAATGCTAACACTGCCAACTGATTTCTCCCGGGCCCTTAAGGCAAAAAGCAATATCTTGTGCAAATAAATTTGTCTCATTATTTTATCTCTTACTTTTCAGTGTTTTTTTCTTTTTTATTTTCTTCCATGGTTATTGGACTATCCAGGTATATTACCTCAATATCAATGTGGATATTCTATATTTTAGTAAAAAGCCCATTTTGTAATTATTTTAAATTCAGCAGCATAGGTTATATCATAGGCTCTGATGCTGTTGGATCTCCTTCATGTTCGCAGTTATAACCCCTGCCTTTACGCACCAAGGGCTGTTTTCCTAGTGCCCCTCTTTGCCCTTTGGGACCAGAGGTTTTGTGTTGTTTCATTGTGTTTTTTATTGCTTCTATTTTTCAGTTCTTCTGTGGACTTTGTTATTTTTTAACTAATTAACTTCTGGGTTTATTTCATAATATCTCTCCTCCTGTTTTTCTTCAGTTTATGCTATTCTTTTTTTTTTTAAGATTTTATTTATTTATTTGTCAGACAGAGAGGGAGAGAGAGAGAAGGAGCACAGGCAGAGGCAGAGGGAGAAGCAGGCTCCCCACTGAGCAAGGAGCCCGATGTGGGACTCGATCCCAGGATGCTGGGATCATGACCTGAGCCGAAGGTAGCTGCTTAACCAACTGAGCCACCCAGGCGTCCTATGCTATTCTTCTTGTGCTAACTTCTTGAACTAAGAACTTTGTTTGTTACTTTCCCTGTGTAATGAAGAGCACATGGATAGCAGTACACTCCCCTCTAAGCATAGTTTGGGCTTCATGCTATGAGTATTGACATGGATTATTGTCTTCCTCTGTACTTTCTAGATAATCTGTCATCCTGTTTTGCTCTTTTTGCCCAAGTCATTCAAGCCTGCCTCTTCTTTTCCTCCAGGAACTTGGGTTTTGTTCTTGTTACATTTGAACATTTGTGTTAATTTCTTGTCTTATTGCCACATGGTGAAAGAATGTAGCCTGAACCATTTCTGCTGCAGGGATGAAAGGAGGTCCGCTCAGTAGCCAAAAACATTTTTTTAAACTCCTTGAGTATCTCAGAAGAGACTGCGTTCTCTGCAGGACTGAGAAACCACAGAGAGACTGGGAGCCCAGGCCCAGCACTCACTGCCTGGCCCCTAATCTCAGCCCTCCCCCCTGCCAGCTAGGTGCCTGCGGGGGCCAGAGCTTAACCCCTCTGAGCTGCTGTTCCCTCAATGTAAAATGCTGAGAGGAAAACCTCTGCCCCCTAGAGCTATTGTTAGGATTAAATTAGCTTTGTAATATCCATTAGACCAATCTTACTCAATTTTATTATTCAATTCCATTCTATCAGTGGTTCTCAATGAAATGGGTTTTTTTCCCTCATTTTATTTATTTATTTATTTATTTATTTATTTATTTATTTACTTTTTTAAAATTTAAACATATAATGTAACCCCACCCCTGTTGCATCTCCACTTCCTCATATCAGGGAGATCATATGATAGTTGTCTTTCTCCGATTGACTTATTTCACTAAGCATAATACCCTCTAGTTCCATCCATGTCATCGCAAATGGTAAGATTTCATTTCTTTTGATGGCTGCATAGTATTCCATTGTATATATATGCCACATCTTCTTTATCCATTCATCTGTTGATGGACATCTAGGTTCTTTCCATAACTTGGCCATTGTGGACATTGCTGCTATAAACATTCAGGTACACGTGCCCCTTCGGATCACTACGTTTGTATCTTTAGGGTAAATACCCAGTAGTGCAATTGCTGGGTCATAAGGTAGCTCTATTTTCAATTTTTTGAGGAACCTCCATGCTATTTTCTAGAGTGGTTGCACCAGCTTGCATTCCCACCAACAGTGTAGGAGGGTTCCCCTTTCTCCACATCCTCGCCAGCATCTGTCATGAAATGGGTTTTTGATATTAACACTCCACATATGCACACCCAGCCAGGAATGTAAGTCAGGATCTCTTGGGGTAGGATGCTTTTTCAAAATCTCTTGATTTTCAAGATAGATAAGAGATATGAGTTTAGTATTAGAAATATAGACATAGGCAGAGAGAGAGATACATTTAGGACCTGTATACATAAATGTGGGTATAGATACAGGTACAGATACAGATGTGAAAGACCAATGGATAGAAAGAAATAGATATCATGGATGGATGGATGGATGGATGGATGGATGGATGGATGGATAGGTAGGTAGATAGATAGAACCTATAGGTATAAATATCAATATTCTCAGATCATCTGTTATTCCTTGTTCAAAAAAACACTGATGAGGTGATGGGAGTGGTGTGCCCCTGTCCCTAAGGGGTATTGAGAGGGGGGAAGAGAAGTTTGAGGACCACTACTCAACAATTTTCATTTTGTTTTTCTATTTGATATTTCAGTGATTTGAAATGTTATGCATTTAAAGATCCCACTACAGGGGTGCCTGGGTGGCTCAGTGGGTTAAAGCCTCTGTCTTCGGCTCAGGTCATGATCCCAGGGTCCTGGGATCGAGCCCCCATCGGGCTCTCTGCTCAGTGGGGAGCCTGCTTCCTCCTCTCTCTCTACCTGTTTCTCTGCCTACTTGTGATCTCCATCTGTCAAATAAATAAATAAAATCTTTAAAAAAAAAAAGATCCTACTACAACTGTGATATTTTGTTGTCTTCTTGTGTTTCCAACCATTTTTGTATCTGTGCTCACCTGATAGATCTTTCCTCATTTTCTCTGAGAGTCCTTTTCTTTAAAGAGGATGTTTACTTACTTATTTTACATTTGGTCTGATAGCTGTCATCTAGTTTTTTTCTTTGTGGGTTTTTGCTTTTGTTTTGCTTTTGCTTCCTTGCTTTTTCATTCGTATCTAACCCATCTCTAACTTCCAAGGTTTTCTTTATATATATCTAGTCTTTCATATTAATGTTATTAGTAATTATTTGTAAATTATGGACTTCTTCCCCAAGAGCAAGCGTCTACATTTACATTTAGTTTTGCTTTCTCATTGACAATAATTATTTTGATTTAACTGTATTTTCTTCATTGGCTTTATCCCTGAGTTTCTGATTTCCCTACTTCCCTTCATTTATTTTTTAGCAGCCTCATCACTGCAGTACTTTCTGTCATCTTGCATGTATGAGTACATCTTTCCTTTGACGTATCATATAAATGACAACTTGATTGTAAATCAAATTTCAGGTCACAAGCTTCTTTCAAAACTGCAGCTGCTGTTCCACTTCATTCCAACAGTTAATGTCACAAAAGTGGACTCCAGTCTGATTCTTTATCCTTGTAGGTAACCCATTCTTTTCTCCCTGGATGCCTTTCATATTTTTGTGTTTCATATTTAAAATTTAAAAGCCCACTAGGATATGTTGCTGTGGAAATCTCTTTTCATTAATTACATCTGGCACTTTGAGAACAATTTTAGTCTGAGGCTCAAGTCTTTCTTAAGCTTAGGAAAGTTATCTTCTTCTGTAAACCATTTCTTCTCCTTCCATTTCTCCTGTCTTCTCTCTCTCTAGAATTCTTAATATATGCATATTGGAGTTCATTTGATCTATCTTCTATGTCGCTTTTGGTTTCTATCATTATTTTCATTTCTTTATCCTTTTCCTGTGGATTCTGGAGGAATTTCCCAAATTTAATCCCAACTTCCTTGCTCAATTTCTATAGAATACAGCCACCATGTACCAGTGCTTCTCAGTTTTGAAGACTTTATTGATCTCAGAAATTTCTTTCGCACACCTGTCCTCTCTGACTTTACAGAGGCAGTATTAGATCTAATCACATGACAACCACAATTGAAAATCTTCTGAGATTTTTTTCCCTGTTCTTTTTTGTAGTTCACATAAAAATATTTGCTTTGATTTCTAGGTGGTCTTCACCCTTAAAACTTTGGGAGCTTGTCTTTTGTCCAGGGATTTTACTATGTGCTTATCCATGGAGAGGGAGGTCTGTGTAGATCCAGGGTTGGCAGTTGAAATGGGTTTGTGAGAGATCACAGGAGTCCTAATCCACATATCAGGCCAGAGGATGGGAAGATGAAAGAGTAGAGTTTTGTTCTGCTCACATCTGTTAAAGAGCCAGGGACAGTGGTGATAATAAAAAGAGGCTTTTGCTTCATGAGTTTTCTTTTTGCTTTGGCATCCAGAAATTATCTGGGGCAATGACTCCTAGCCAGGCTCAGCCATCTGGGTCACATGTAAATAGTGTGCTATATAAAATTCTCTGCTCTCTGTGGCCGGTAGCATCACATGGGCTTTCTGGAAGCACTGGTTGGACCCCAAATATGTTTCCCAGTAACTCCTTGGCTGGTCCCAACTCCCGCCTTCACAGCAGTGGAGACTTAGCCTAGTTGCCTGCAACCTCAGCTTCCCTTCTGATGGTGGGAGTGGGGGAGTGGGCAGGGGCTATCTCAGGGATTCCTAAGGCTGTATGGGGCTGCATACAGAGCAGCTGTTCCACTGCCAAGTCATAGTCCCACAGCCGTCTCGAGAGAGTGACAAAACAGGACAACACTTCACAGCTGTCGGTCCAGTTGGTATTGTCTTTACTTCTGTCCATCTATACCACGTCAAGAAGCTAGAACTTTATCTTCTGATATAAAGGCATCCTACACCCATGCAGATTTCCCCCAATTTGTGTGTTTTCAGTTGAGTGGCAATACATCTTGCTTTGCTTGTGACAATCCCAGCTTTCACTTGGTTGTCCCAATTAATAACACGCCCATTGGCTCTCACAAGTGTCCTAGTGTGAGCAATAAATTATACAATTGCTGTGTGGTTATCTATCATTTTACAGCATCCGGGAAAAGCCAGTTACTCTCACATATTCACATCACCCTCCTTCCCAGAAGCTGGTGTCATTTTTCTTTTTAATGTCCATTTTCCAAGTAAAACCACCAGTCAGTTTGGTAACAGCCATTCTTCCCATCCTTGTAAGTCAACATATGTCTAGAAGCTTTCTCCTTTCTGGGAAGGTCATTTAATCTTTCTGATCCTCTCTCGTGACCTATTTAATGGGTCACTGAACTTTTGTCATGCCAACCTCGCAATGAACATGGGTCAAGGTAAGACCATGGATGCTAAAGCCTTCTGCAAATCTTGAACAGTAAAAATGGAAGGTTGTATTTCAGGAAAACCTGGGATATGGAAAGAACTCCCGTGGGGGGTATGGCCAGCCCCTCCTTCCTGGCCAGGATCTTCTCTACTGGGCTGACTGATGGACTCACTCTCTTCCTCTCCTCCTCGCCCCTTATCTCGGCAGGAGAATCGCTGCCCCTGGCCACCTCCAATCAAGTTCTCATTAAGTTCAGTGCCAAAGGCCAAGTACCAGCCAGAGGTTTCCACTTTGTCTACCAAGGTATGCAGGAAATAGATGTGAGAGGTGTGAAGGCAATCTCAGTTCTTTAGTGACTCCCTGACCAAAGGAATGGGAACTTTTGACCCTTAGTCTGGGCCTCAGTCTTAGGGTGCTGGATGGCAGCTACTGATTTTTAAGTCAGTTCCTTGAAATTCAGTTGAATTTAGGTACCCATTTGCCCAACAATTCTTGGACCAAACTCCATGTCAAATGAGGAAGAAATCAGACATGGGAAGATGACTCCTGCCCTCCCCCTTCCCCACTGTCTGGCACAGTCCTGTTGGCATTGGGACGTTGGCTCATACCTAGGGTTTCTCCCATGGAGTTTGGTTTCTCTGCAAAGCACAGTAAAAGTGTGGGGAAAACACGGACTTGGAATCAAGGTGGACATGGCTTTGAATCCCAGCTCTGCCACTTTCTAACTGGGCACCAGCCTCTCCACCCCTCAGAGCCCCAGTTTGCTCCTCTATGAGATGAGGAGAAGCATGTTACCTCACTGATGGAGTTAAGAGAGTTCCCAGAGTAGTTGGCACTGAGCAGGTGATCAATGTCTGTTCCCTTCCTCACTGGTCTTGAAAGGCAAAGTCTTAAAGTGCCCTGGCTTTCATCGGCAGGCCCCAACCTCTCCTTGTCCAGAAGCATGCCCGCTTTTTTAGGGCCCATTCTAGGCATGTCCCACTCATCCCACTACCCAGGAGGAACTGCATTCCCCTGCCACAGGGGCATGCCATATCTGGGGCCTGGGTTAAAGCATACTGTGTGCCATGTGGGTGGGGGGAGGAGAGGTTCAGACTCAGGCCATGAGAGTAGACTCCTGGACAGAGTCTTAAGGCACCTGGGGAAAGAGGCCAAAGGCAGGACAAAGGGAAGAAGAAGGGCCGTTCTCCCTATAAGGGGATGTGGGCCCCTGATAGTTGAAGGGCATCATGGAGGAGCCACCAAACACAACTGGGTCTAAAGTCTGCCTCCTATGGCTTCCAAAAACTGTGCTGCAACTGTATTTCAGTAAAATGAGCCTTGTTCTGGAAAATCCCTACCCCTGTCCTGGGAGAAAGTGCCCAGAGCCTCTCAGGGTCCCATCCAGACGGTCTCAGCTCTAGTACCATTGTGTGTCCATCCCTGGGCCAGTTTCCAGAGGGATGAGGCCTGCCCCTCAGTGCCCTTGTCCCCTGCAGCGGTACCCCGAACCAGCGCCACACAGTGCAGCTCTGTGCCAGAACCACGCTATGGCAAGAGGCTGGGCAGTGACTTCTCCGTGGGGGCCATCGTCCGCTTCGATTGCAACTCCGGCTATGCCCTGCAGGGGTCCCCAGAAATCGAGTGCCTCCCTGTTCCCGGGGCCTTGGCCCAGTGGAATGTATCAGCACCCACCTGTGTGGGTGAGTACCTGGACAACTGGGACTCTGGGGAGGGGGTGGCCAGGGAGACCCAACAGCACCCCCTGCTCACCAGCATAACTTAAGTAGGGTATCCCATTCAGGCCAAATCACTAGTCCTGGGGGTTGGGTGTAAAGACAGCAAGGAGGAAGAACTGGGGTGGCTGGGAGCCAGATGCATGGGAAGGAGGATTGTAGGGACAGGAGCCATGGAAGGAGCAGGAATGAGGGCCTGTGGGAGAAGCCAACAGTCAGCAAGGGAGGCTGGGGAGCCCTGGGAGGAGTGTTGGGGGAGGCTCCCTTAGGGGACCTAATGACAAGCTGGAGAAACCTCTAACCAGAACTGCCTCCTTCCCAGTGCCATGTGGAGGCAACCTCACGGAGCGCAGGGGCACCATCCTGTCCCCTGGCTTCCCAGAGCCCTACCTCAACAGCCTCAACTGTGTGTGGAAGATCATGGTCCCTGAAGGTGCTGGCATCCAGGTAGGGGTTAGGGGAGACCTCAATGTGGCAGGTGGCCTGGAGGAAACATTTCAGCCCTGTCCCTGCCCCTTGGACCAGATGTGGAGGTGAGGTCCACAAGCAGAGAAACATAGCAGCTCGAGGCCCAGAACCTTCAGGGGGTGTGGAGAGAGAGAGCCAGGTACCTCAGGAAAGAGAAGGGGTGGCAGCAGCTCAGGCCATCGGGGAAAGCCAGAAGAGGAAATGGGCCTGAACTGAAAGAAATACAGAGACTGGGGAAGAGTCACTGAAGGTATTTTTCTGATGGCTTAAAAGCTTCTTTTCTCAAGATGATGGGGGATAGAAGAGGGGACATTGCAGGAGAGGGAAAGCTAGCAGATGAGGCATGGAGAAGCCCCAGGCACACACCTCGGTGTCACACCTGAAGCCCAAGCTACAGGAGAAGAGTGGGGGCCAAACTGGTCCCCTGGTGGTAAGAGTCAAGTGGAGAAGGCCCTGGAATTGGTTATGGCAGCAAGGCCACCAGAGAGGCAGCAAGCAGGGACTGGAGGTGGGCAGGTCTGGCCAGGAGTGGGTTTCTGGACTGTCACTGCAGGATGTCTGATGTCATCCAGACAGGAAGGTGGGGAACCCAAGGAACATGTGAGAGATGAGGAGGGGTCCATTCAGACTGAAGTAGTCCCACTTCCTGAAATTCCTTTTCCCCATTCTCCGCCTGACAAAGTGCCCCACTGTCTTATGACCCTTCATTTTACATCTGTCTCCCCCACTGGGCATATGAGTTCCTGGTGGGGGGAGGGGGCACGTACAGTATCTCATTTTTATTGGAAGCACCTAGCACAATGTCAGCCCCAGAGTGGGTGCTAAGTACTGAAATTAACTACATGAATGGAGAAGAGGGGAGGGAGGGACACAGATGGACACAGGCTGCCTAACCAACAGTTCAATCCCTCTGCCTTCCCAGATTCAAGTCATCAGTTTTGTCACAGAACAAAACTGGGACTCTCTGGAGGTGTTTGATGGTGCAGACAACACTGTGACCATGCTGGGGAGTTTCTCAGGTGAGGTGGGCCTTCCAGGGGCCTCAGCTCAGAGGGCAGGGGTGGACTTCATCATCATTATTATGACTGACATGTAGTTCACATGCCATAAAATTCACCCATTTAAAGTGTACAGTTCACAGATGTTACCTAGACTCATTTTGGTGATCATGTACAAATATTGAATCATTATGTCACATACCCAAAATTAATATAATGTTATATGTCAATTGTAGCTCAATAATAAAACAACAGTAATAATGCTACAATGAAAAGAGAGTGCACAATTCGGAGGTTTTTAGTATATTCACAAGATTCTAAAACTATCACTGCTCTCTAATCCCAGAACATTTGCATTACCCCAAAAAGAAACCAGGTACTCATTTGCATGCACTCCTCATAGTTCCCCTTCCCCCATCCCTTGGCAACCACAACTTGGCAACCTACTTGCCATCTTTATAGATTTGCTTGTTCTAGAAATTTCATATAAATGGAATCCTACAGTATGTGGCCTTCTGGGTCTGGCTTCTTTAACTCAGCATCATTTTTCAAGGCTCACCATGTTGTAACATGCACCAACATTTTGCCATGTGGATAGACCAGATTTCACCTACCCATCCATCAGCTGATGGACATTTGGTTGTTTCCACTTGTTGGCTCATTATGAATAATGCTACTATCAACATTCATGGAGAAGTTTCTGTGGAACATTATTTCAATTCTCCTGGGTATATACCTAGCAGTGGAATTTCTAGGTCATATGATAACTCTATATTTAAACTTTTTGAGGAACTGACAAACTGTTTTCCAAAATGGCTACACAGTTTTCCATTCCAATGGTAAACTTCACTGAGTGTGGTTTGTGTTTTTGCCCCATGGCCCGGGCAATCATCCAGGTCCTTCAGACTTCAGAATTCCATGTTGCCAAGATACAAAAAGGAGTTGTGTGCACCATATATATGGTCTACACTGCCTGGAATATCCAAAGAAGTATAGCTGCTAGAGTTTTTTGAAGATGGCTGGGAAGGAGACCAAATTCTTCGACTACCTTTGGAACTTCCCCTCCTGCTGGCATATGGCTCTGCCACTGCTCACTTTGCACAAAATTTGAGGTCTTGTCTCCCTCGGCCACTGAAGAAGACCCAGCACTCCTGGCTGGGGTGCGGGTTGTGGACGGGAAGTGCTAATTTGTCATGTAGCAAGTATGATAACTGGCGACCTTTGAGGATCTTGGGAGCAGAATGTCAGCAGGTAGCAAAAACAAGAGAAATGGGAAGGAGCTTGGGGGCTAGAGATGGCTAAGCATGAATGTTCCTTGTTTCCTTGCCGTAGGAACAACCGTGCCTGCCCTTCTGAACAGCACCTCCAACCAGCTCTACCTTCATTTCTACTCAGATATCAGCGTGTCGGCAGCCGGCTTCCACTTGGAGTACAAAAGTAAGGTTCCAAAGTTTCAGCTGTGTACGGGGCTCAGGGTAGAAACTGACAGGTACTAAGGACCCACAAAATGAGCAGGGAGCCCACTAGGGCTGTATATTCTCTATGCTGTGTAAACCTTACCACAGACCTAGATGAAGATGCTAAAGTTCAGACAAGGTCTGTAACTCCTTAAGACTGCACAGCCAGTAAGTGGTCCAGGACTCTCACCCTAGTCTCTGTTACCCAGACACCTGTGCACTTCCCCAGTGTCCATTCCGGGATTGGGAAGGGAGCCCCATCATTGACTTAGGTCCTGTATGGAATCTGAGATGTAGGAAAATTCAGGTGCTCTCCTCTGCTCCTGAAACCTGTCCTCTCCAAGCCTGGCTTCTATGATGCAACCGTCTTTGAAGTTCTTGTCCTCATGAGAAACTTCCTCCTCTTGCACCAGATTTCTCCTTCCACTCTCAGAATCTTCCATCTTGGCTTCCAATGTCCTAAAGTGGTCACAATGAAAAACTCTAAGAAAAATAAGGCTGTGGATGTGCCTGGTGGGGCAACAAAGACAGAGGTTACTGGGGAGACTGTTTTCATCCAGGGACAGCCTGCCATTCCCTTCCCCTCTGGGTAGAGGAAAGAATAGGTAGGCAGAAGCTCTGTTATTCATTCATCCAACAAATAGTTATTGAGTGTTTATAATATGCCAGGTTCTGTGCTGGGGGTTGCTAGGACTGGGTGAGATCGAGATGACTAAGTTCTCTCCAAGTCAATTACCGAGAGGCAGACACTGGGACAGAGAAGCACATTACAGGATTCCAGGTGCTCTCATGGTTGTCCCCAGATGGTAGAGCAGTAGTTCAAAGAAGAACATGGTCACTTCTCCCTAGGACATGTGGAGAGGTCAATGTCATGAAGAAACACTGAGTGTCCACAATGTGGCAAGCCTGTGCTAGATGCCCACAGAACAAAGATAAATAAGACATGGTTCCTGCCTTCACACACACGAAGTCCAGGGAAATAGAGGAACAAGAGAGCAATAATTGTAGTGCAACTGAACAAGCTAAGGAAGTACAGAAAAGGGGAGATAAACCTGGCCAGGTGAGATCTTACAGAAGCAGATGCCTGAGCTAGGTTGGAATGAGAAGTGAGAAATACAGGAAGGTAGAGTTGGCTTGACCATCTTGGACAGCATGGGCCTTGCAGATGGGAGCCCCAATTGGTGCCAGAGGCCTGATAAGGTCAGCATTGGATGTTCTACAGGTTCTCAGCTGGTCTCCAAGCACATGAGCTTTATCCAGATAGTTAGGAGAGGATTGGTTGGATCCTGGGATGCTCACAGCCTGAAAGAACTAAAGTGTGCACCTGGCAGGGAAGACCTGGGACATCTTGAAGCAAAGACCCTGAGGGGCAGAGGACAGGACAGGGACCTCTGACACCTTCCCCCCGCAGACCACAAAGTCTTCACTCTCCTGGTAAAGTGAAGTATGCCAGGTTTCTTGAATAGTTCACATTTTTCCTTTTACCCTATTGCTCTGTTCTATCCAATTTTATTTTCTTATCCAGTATTTTCATTGGAGTCCTTAAATGCTCCCTCAAATCTTTTCTTTTCTTTCCTCTTCCAAAGATACACTTCCTTCCTAAATATCTTTTCATTTTGCTGCCTCATTCCCAGAAAAAAATTAACCTCTCCTCAAATTGTTGTTGTTGTTCTTCAAGGGAACTGGTAGTTTTCTTTGTAGCTGATGTTTATCAAGCACTGTCCTCTTACAGCAGAAGGGGCTGAGGGAAAACAGAAGCAACTGAAATTCGTAGGAGCCAAAACCATTTTTGTTTTGTTAACCTACTGTTCTCTTAATATTTGATAGTCTACAAAGAGGGTGCAGAGGGGAAGAATTAACTGTAGAGGCAAATGGTTTTGAAGGGTACTAAAAAGTCATAGCTACTGCTATGACTCGCTTAATGTTGATTTAATTGAAATGGAAATGGAACAATATGCTTTTGAAAGCAATAGATTGCATATGATAAAAAATAATTCCTCCATTGTTGCATGCATGGCTTAAATAAAGTCAGGCTGTGCACTATAGGAGAAATTAGAATGGACTTTTCTCTGTCTCCTTCTTTCTCTCTTGGATTTCACTTTTCTCCCCATTCCATTTTTTTCTCCTACCACAGTCTTCTGCTCTTGCTTTCCCTTTCCTTCTCTCTGCCTCTCCTTATTCTATCACTGTCAAGTGGTTAAGTAGGTTTCAGTTACTAAGCTATGGTCACCCCATTAAATACCGAGTTGAGTTGTGTTGTATTTTACTTAGAGTGCCAGGAGGAGTGGGAAGAACAAGACAAGATGACAGATAAGATGTAGTACTTCGAGAGGGTGGTGGGGTTACATTATATGTTTAAATTAAAAAGCTTAAATTAAAGAAAAAAATGTAGTACTTCAAATTCAGTTTGATGAATATTGGGGTCTCTTGCCCAGCTGGACATAGGCCGAAACAGCCTTCATTTCCAAGAATCACGTTCACTTCCTAAAAGCATATGCATGGGGTTAAGTGTATGATTCTTGATTTTTGGCTCACGTCATAATCAATCTTGAGATTGAGCCCTGCCTCAGGCTCCATGCTGAGTATGGAGCCTGCTCAAGATTCTCTCTCTTCCTCTGCCCCTCCCTGCACCCACTTGCACATGCACTATCTCTCTCTTTAAAAAAAAAAAAAAAAAAAAAAAGACACATGTAAGACAGGAATTACCTGGGAAGGGCACAAAGGAACTTTCTAGAGTTAGCAATCTTCTGTAGTTTTGATAGGGGTTGGAGTTATACAGATGCAGGCATTTGTCAAAATTCAGCAAATGTACGCATAAGATGTATGTATTTTGTTACAACTTTGTTATATGTGAATTTTCCTCTGAAGGAAAAAAGCACATGTAGTTATCTGATGTGCATGTCGACTGTCAGCTCTGAATGTGGAACAAGGACACATCACTGGCTCCACAAGGAGATGGGGCTGGTGTTGGTGCCCTAGGCTGGCCAGCCCTTCCCATCCCTTTTCTGCACATGCCTGCTACACACATGTGGCTTCCCCGGGGAGCCTGTATCTCCCAAGGGATCTGGGATCTACTAGGAGGGCTATCAGAAAGTATCAACCAGGAGGGCTGAGGATGCTGGCTCCCAAACTCTCTGAGCTGTGCAGGTGCCTAGGATCAGACCAAACCATAAGTCTGTCTGCCCTCGTTCCTGGAAAACAGCACCGCCAGTCTCATGCCTCAGTATACAGACATCTCTTTAGTGCATCTTACCTCATCTTAGTTGGTAAATCTTAAGTGCCCACACCTGCAGAGGGACCCCTGTTGGGCACATCCCACAGTCAGGAGATGCTCCACTCCCACTTGCTGTGAGTTTCCACCAACAGGGAATTCAAAGCTGGATGAGGATGATTTCAGGAAGGGAGGTGGGGAGAGCAGTGCTGGGTTACCTGTGAGCTCATGTGGCCTGTGAGTCCGGCCTCTACCTGGACCAACCTGGAGTAAGACTGGGCTTGGTCTGAATCCCAGCTCTGTGGCTTGATAAGGACATGTCTCTGGGCCTCTTGGCCTGCATCCTCACCTGTGAGACAGGATGCGAAGACTTCCTTCAAGGGGATAAGGTGGTGCATGGACCTCTTTTGCCCCAACCCTGCTGGTGGGAAGTCTCAGTAAGTGCCCCTCCAGTGATAATGGTGGGCAGGCAGGGAGAAGGAAGATTCCGATGAGGAAGATTAGGATAGATGTCCTAGTGTAGACGGTGTACAATGCTGGGTATAGAATAAAGAGCGAATAAATGCAGATGAACTTTGAAACTCAAGAAAGGATCATGAAGGAGTGCTTGAGAGCACTTAGAGGTGATCTTGGAAAGTGATTTGGCCAATATCATGACAGTCCTAGAATGTCCAGTGAGAGGTTGAGATTCTGAATAACACTTGATGGGGACCCACTTTGAACTGCTGAGGAAGGCTATCCATGATTCAAGGAGAGAGATTCAGAAATGTTAGTTGCCTCTGAGCACAGGATGGCCCTAGGACAGGGAAAGA